>JAOUZG010034239.1:720257-739483 GCA_026289955.1 Argiope argentata | reverse complement strand
TGTATATATTCTAATGCAATACGAGGTCATTTACTAAAACAATAAATAAAAGATATTCGCTGTGGGCCCACAAATATAGTTCAGCTATTGCAGTTACATATTCAAATTTAATGTTTCCATACTTTTACCTACTTTTCATCCCTAGTGTTTTGAATTAGTAAAAAATTTGCTATGAAATCATACGTTAAACATATAAATTCAAATTATTCTGATAATTAAATATAAGATATTTTTTAAACATTAAAAATATATGAATATATTTACTGTAAAACAGGAAATGTAAAAATAATAATTTCAAATTTAAAAATAAAAAGGAAATTTTTCAAATGAAAGTATTTTTTAACTCTTTATTTACATAATTTTTATACGGTTATTTAAATTCATGATATTTTGTTTTTTTCCCCTTTTTTTCAAACTATATGCACATCAACTACATAATAATTTTAACAAAATTTTCTTCTTTTGTCTTTTAACATATACTATAAAATACACTTTTTAGAAAAATTTTAAATATACTGATCTGAAACTCTCAACCATTAAGAATGCTGTATTTTTAAAAATTATTTTGAATATATTAAACGTTTTTTGTCTTATTTAATTTATTCGAACTACACTTACTTATTTTTCGACATCAATCTCTTTTTCTATCGGCTACATTTATGTTAAATAAAATTAAATTGATATATGATCGTAAATTGTTTTGGTTTAATTTTATTGCTTTGCATTTATTCTAATTTTCCTTTTCTAGAGTTTCATGATAATAAAAAAAAAAAAAAAGGCACTGAGGTTGTATCGTGTTTGAAGAGTGATTAATGTTAGTTGCGCATTGATTTTTATGTTCTGTTGCCATTTTTGTCTAATTAGTTTTCGACAAGCTGTCTGTTGCTTCGCCATGATACACACGCAAAGCATTTATCCGAATAATTGTTAAAGCATACATAATGAAATCTCTGCAATGTAATATTCTGTGTGGTTCTATTATTTTTGGTATATACAGCACCACAGTCAATTTTTATTAAAATGTTAAATAATAATTTTTTCTATATTATCCTTCAAATAAAATATTTCTTTCGTTACTTTTCATTAATAATTATAGTTACAGATTTGTCTTTTTTAAGAAATGGAATAGAAACAAATTGTTAAAAAAATCGATACGTTGTTAAATAAAAATTTAAAGTAACATAATGTAATTTCTATTTTTATTTCATATTTTTAGTTGATGTGGACACTTAATTCTAACACCAATACATCATATCGTCCTACACATATATGCAATCTTTTAAACACAAATTATAAATATTGTGATAGAATTTTCAGCTTTAAACAGCAATTTGCTTTTGCAGTTGCATGCATTAATACGAAAATTAATAAAAATTGGAAATAACATTGAGAAAAATGCCTCATTTATCCAGTTATACGATTGCTTAATTGATAAACAGTTTGAATGTAACGAAACAAAAGTAACTTAAAGAAAAAATATCGAAATTAAAGTCACTTTATCTCATAATAGTATATTCCTACAATACTTACTATTCTGCAGCAGTTTAGTATAGTTTGGTATAATTTTACTTTCTTGCTTAGGAAATCCACAAAAGAAGTATATAATTCACAACAAATACCACTTTGAAATTGTGAAAAAAACTCATTGTTTTAGACTTTGGTGTCTAAGATTTTTTCATTGATTTGGTTTGTGTAAGAAATGATATGTTTGAGAATTTTACTTTTATGTTCCCCAGTATCGTAGTTTAAGGGCATAATAATTATGAAATGCAACAAATTAGATGTATGAAATTTAGTATAATAAATTAATATCAAAGTTCTATATTTCAATTAGGGAAAATCTTTGAAAGGAAAATCTGTATGTGCAAATGAATATAATAATTCAAAATGTTCCAAGTTACATGGATGAAATTTGGCATATGATTTTGACATCTGGTATGTAGATCCGTATAAAATAATTTTACCAAATTGGTAATATGTCTCACGATTTTTGTATATTTAAGCACAGTGATAAAAAAGCGGTTGATAAACTAAATTAAATATGTTATTTCGTTTCATTGAAAAAATATATATAATTTTTGAGTTAAATTTGGACGACGCCAAACAAAGGAAAGATTAAAAAAATGCGTATTTAACTTTCTTTACTAAAAATTGTGACTCCCAATTATTTAAGTATATGACAAAGTTGAGAAGAGGATATTTTTGCCCTTTTCAGAAGTTATAAATTAAAAGATAATTAGACTACGAATTAGACGATTAGACGATAATTAGATGCTAGATATATAGTTCATTAGCTCGGTTTCTTCACTTTTACAATCATACTATGCACTTGAATATCAATCCAATAATGATTCTGTCAGTTACGCTATACGAATACGGGATACGTGAGATGTGTGAAAAGTAAACGATGTAATAGAGCAGGCTAGGATTTTTCTGTAAGTACTTGATTTCAATAAAATTCTAAAAACCTTTATTTATTTTTTTAAATTAATAGAGTAATTTGAAAATTCAAGTGTGGTTTAGTATTTTATAAAATTCAGCTCAAAATATATTTTAAAATCTAATATGTTTGAGAATTAAACTCTGCTTTCTTATATTATTTTATTAATCTCGTTATAGTTTACTTGTAATAGTAATATTAGAGACACTACTGCTATGTAAATTGGATGTAAATATTGTAAATATTTATGATTTTTTGTGTAAATATTGTAAATATTTGGAGATAGATTAATTGAATAAAATTAATTGTAATGGAATCGCGCATCAGCTAGAAAAGACCGTTTAAAGGAATATGTAACAGAAGATTCCCCTATTTGACTAACTTGACTATGTTGGTGTGTTGACGACGTAACGAGATAACTAACGGTTTTACTACACTTTAAAATGTGTAGTAGAACTAATAAATAAAGATTTCTTAGAGAATATTGGAGAAAGTTCCATCGTTTTCTGGAACGTGCACACCATTTCTTCATTTGCTCGCCCACTTTAGTAGGACGCTATTTAATGGCACAATTTAAGGAGGGGAATTGGACTAGTCTGGAGAACGAACTACGCGAGTTGGCTGAGCTTCTGAAAGCGTCTTTTTGAAGTGTGTTCGATAGCTTTGATATTGACCAAATTTAGAGGATTAAATAGAGTTTATTCGTTGTAAATTTGTAGCTTGTGTTGAGTAAATAAGTCTGCATCTTCACATCGTTCTTTTGAGAATCATCGTGACAATACATTTGTTTTCGACTAGTGTTTTAGTAAAATAATAAACTTAAATCACCGAAGAGTACACTTTGTTAGATAACGGACTTTGGTAAACTTAGTTTCATTTCGAATAATTTCAATAAATTAAGGGCATAATGTATCAGCTTCCAACATAATAAAAACATAACGTTTTTTTATATTTTTCAGTCATAATTTATTAATTTATAAATTTAATGTTTCTTAAATTGTTATTTCCATTTCAATTAAAAAAATTGCGGAATCTTTTGAATAAATTTATAAAACATTTAATTAAATAAAATAAGAAACGTGTTTTATTTAAAAGCTATTTTTAATTCTCTGTTCATATGTTTTTTTCTAGAAAATATTTCGAAAAATTTGAAACATTAAGATAGAAACGAAATGAAATAAATTTTTTATATATATTTAAAAGTTACTTAAAACTTGAAAGGCGTATAAAAAAGTGCCATATGAAATAAAAATCAAATAACAAACGATAATTACCTTCATTATTCGTTGCTAAGGAAGTAAAAGGAGATTTAGTCTTTAATGTAAAGCAGAACGATTCGCTTACTTGAACTCACACTCCTGAAAAAGATTGACGTAGATTTATGATGAAAACAGTGATTGACGTCATTCATTGAAAAGCTCTTTCGTGCCATTGTCATATATTCCTAGATTCATAAAGTTCATTTAAAGTTTAATTCAAAGCTGGAACTTAAATGGAGACAAAATATATATTTTAGAAAGTATATTGGAATTACTTTATTTCTTAATTATAATATCAATTTTTTTCTCAGTTAACAAATATTTTTTTCCATTTATTTATTAAACTTTATATAGAAAGAATACTATTTCATATAGTTACATATTATTTTGAAATATATGTAACATATATGAATGTATATTCAGATATGTTTGATATATATTGATATATATCAAACATATCTGAATTTTTCTATAAGCAAAAAGATTAATCCCTTGAAAAAGAATGATAGTTTGCAAGTATTTGACATAGTCGACATTAATTAAGTTAATTGACATAGTCGACATTAATTAAGTTAATTGACATAGTCGACATAGGTTAACATTAATTAAGAGATAAAACAATGAAATTTTGAGATAACAACAGTTTAATCTGGAGTTATTTTTTTATAAATGACTAATTAATGATTCTTTATAACAAAAATGGCAAAGAATTATAAGTCACTTTATTGATGAAATTATTATTTCTTTTATGACTTTTGTAAAAATTTACTAAGTCGAAAAACACTTTTTTAAATTTTCATTATTCAAAGTCCATGAAATTTTTTATAATCTTAATTCAAGATAACATGATATTAAATAAGGTTCCAACAAACTTCTTAAGATTAATTTTCAAATCTTTAATTTAATACTAGTTGCAATTTCAAAAGAAATTTTTATTTAAAGAAAAGTTAATTGCTTGTAAATAATTTATTGGCTTCGCGCAAAAAATAGACTTTCTTTTTTAATACGCGTTAATTATCAAAGCTAATGAATATCTTGATTAAGTGTCATTTTTTTTGTTCTTACAGTTTTGATACTTCTTTCATTATTAAAAGTAATTGAATTTACTCAAATATTGTTGTATATTGACTTTGAAAGAACCTGGGATAACTTAAATCGTTGCACAAAATATACTTTTATAAACGCTCATGACCTTATTATTTTATTCACTGCACTTTATTTATTATATATTTCTTATTCCTTACTTTTACTTATGGATTTTCATATTTTAATTCATCAAAACAAATTTTAAACTTAAATATTTATTGACTTTGCTACATTTTGTGTTTCTTTTTTTAATACCTATGTTTAATACACAAATAGTTGCAGAAATAGTTATAATTATTTATTTCTGAGTAAGGTATATCTATATTCTCTTTTGTAAATTAACGTTTTTATTCTCTTTTATTAATTCTGTAATTTGAAAATTTTAAAATAAAAATAATGAATTTATAAAGTATCGTTTTGTTCAAATTTTTTGGATTCATTGAAGTGATTGGAAATCAAAGAATATTTAATTTTTGTTTTAAAATGGAAGAAAATTAAGTTGTTAAAACAAAGATTTAAGCATTTCATGAGCAGTATAAACTTTATTCAGCAGGAAAAAATTGATTTTAAGTCTCAGAAGGATCATATAAGTAATGATCAGTTTTGCCTTGCACAGATTTTATTTCTATGTAACTATTCTGTCTTCAAGATGAATTTCTTTTCAATTTATGTTTCTAAAAATATTTATAACCCTTTTATCGAAAAAAGCATTCGTATTAAAAAACTCACTGATAACATGTTTTGTTTAGGTTGAATAAACATCATAAATGAACCATTTCAGATAATACATATTTGTGACAATGTTTATTTTTTATTAAAAAAAAGAATACAAAATTCTATTGATTTCTATAACATTAAATATATTTCATGTTCTCTCTTCAGAGATAATGAAATAGTTGTCTTCTGTAGTAGAAATCAGACAAGAAAAATAGCTCTGAATTCTCTTCTTAAATTCTTTAATTTTCTTCTTTAATCTTAAATTCTCTTCTTTAAATTTTATTATTGATACAATTTTCATTCTCCACTCTTTTATAAAAAATTTCAATGGAAATATCATTTTAATTTTTTGTAAAAATTTTCATTGTTATAAATATTTTGAATTGTAAGTTTATTATAAAATAAAACTAATGATAAATATGTATATACATATTTATCATTAGGTAGATAAGTAAAATATGTTGTTAAAAAGTTATATTGAAGCATTAAAAAGAGAAGCCATATAATAATTTAAAGAAACTAAAATATTAACTTAAAAATGACGAACCACTCACTAATAATCAATTGGAAAAAGGAGCACATCAAATTTATCCTCGAACTGAGAAAGTATATGTTCTAGTGTTGATATGATTGGATAAGGTATAGAAAGGGAGTTCAGCGTACTTATTTGGTCTACACGCATTTCGAGAAAAGCCGGATGAAGATTCTGAGAAGGAAAGGCAATGGACTCCGGAGTACTAATAATCTCTGAAAGAAAAAAAATGGAATAAAATTTGTTTGGCAAAGAAAACCCGTCTTCATCTTCAGTTACTTACACACTTTATTATTTTTTTGTGTCTCAATTCTTTTCTTTACAGAATTTTAAAACGATTTATCCTGAGTCGGGAAGGGTTTTACGCAATGATAAATTTGGGTGGTTTATTCGGAGCGTTATTAAAACTTAAATTAATATAAACTTTAATTTTATATTACACCCACTGGCCAATGAATTAGAAACTGAAGACCAATATTTCATGTGGACCACATTTTGCTCGAATAACTGCTTTGATTCATTTGGGTGTCGAGTCTACAAGCTTCTGGAGTGCATTTACATCCAGAGAATGCCATGATCTTGTAAACTAGATGGAAGAGGAGAGTGCTGACTGATACGTCTTTCCACCACATTTTTTTTGTAAATTTCCTTTACACAGACCCGGGCTATGCTGTGGCCATGGAAGGTGCCGGAAGTCAAACTGATGCTCAGGGAACCAATTTTAAACGCTTCTGGCACGATGTATAGTTGAATTATCATCCATGAAGTATCAGGATAAAACATACAACATTTCAGGGCACACTTGATCTGCCAGTATACCTAGGTATCACATGACTGTTTGTGTACCATCGAGAAACGCCAGGGTACCACTTCCATGCTAGCAAAACATGCTCCATATCATTACTCTCCGTCCAGAACTCTTGTACAGTGCAAGTAAGGCAAGTTGAATTCATGGCTTCGTGAGGTTCTCACCAGATTCGACGACCTCCATCAGTGCAAAACAAGGTGTAGCGTGATTCATCCGACCACATTTCGGGTTTCCAATCCTCGAACTTCCAGTGTCTTCTTTCCCGACACCACTGCAAACGAAGTTTTGCTTGTCGGGCAGAAATGAGTGGTTTTCTCACAGGCACTCGACTATGCATTCCTATCCTCTGCAATTCTCTGCACATGGTTCGAGCTGAAATCTGTTGGGGAAGAACCTTTATTGACGATCTGTGTCAGTTGAATTACAGTAGAGTCCCTGTTCTGCCGTAAAATTCGTCGGAAACGACGACGATCTCTCTCTTGGAAAACTGTGCTCCAACCGCAGTTGCGTCTTCTAGAGAAGGACTGTGGGTTCTGATTCCAACTTTTGAAAACCTTTGATAAAGCTGATTTTGAAAACCCAGTGAGATTCGAAGTCTTCGAAATCGAGGTACCGGCTAAAAGAGCATCGACAATAAACCCTTTTTGAAATGGTGAAAGATATGATGCTTTGCTCATTTTATTTCATTCATTGCGAAAAGAACTCTTACACCTTACTTATACTAGCTTTATAGCCAAGTTTAAACCACATCATAACTAAAAAAAATTCATACTTCATTCCTATCACGCAATGAATTTCAAATCTCAAAGATTTCTAATTCATTGGCCAGTGAGTGTAAATTATATTTATTTAATATTTAATATTTTATTTAAGGTAAACTTATATATTTAATATTTAATATTTTATTTAAGGTAAACTTAAAGGAAATTTACAAAAAAAATTTATGAAATTGGATCGAAGGTTTTCATTATTTTAATTTTAAATGGATTAAACATTCATATGAAATATGAACCTAATCAAAGAAATCATGCTAATAGTACTTTCATTGAAGTCATGAAATCAGAATTTCGCATAATTCAAAATATCTATGGACAGCACAGTTTGTAATATTTAATAACAAAATGAATAAATTTAAAATTTTATACAATAACTCACACTATGTGTAGAATATACACGATAGAAATAGTTATGGAATTTAATTTCGATAAGTGATTTTGGAAAAAAATATTTAAGGAGGAAAATTATGGATAATTATTACATAACAATTGTGGCTATATGAAAATTTTATATATGATTTTATTTAAAATTCATAAATGTATAGGAAAAAGACAGCAATACAAACGTCAACTTAACAAAACGACAGTTTAAACAAAATTTAAAGGTATCCGAAGAAAATAATTTGAAAATGTACTCTTATACTAAATATACTAACAACCTGAAATATACTATATGAATAAGAAAATATACTATTTAAGTTCCAGAGTTTTAAAAAAAGCTTTGAAATTTTAAAATATTCCTAGCTACCTACTGGAACTTCCGATTATTTAATGAGAAAGCCAATAATTTCATCAATCTCGGAAACATATTTTCAAGTAAAGTTTTGATATATTTTAATGGGTTTAATTTTAAAGTTATTTTAGTTTAATCTGAGCACTTTTTCATATGTTTGTTTACAATTATCATCATAATATGGTTTTTATGATTGGAATATCAGGAGATTTTAGGTAATAGAATTCTTTTAGTAGATTATTTATAACGTATAATTAATTTTACCATACCTTTTGAAGAGTTAAAACTTGTACTTACTCAATCAAGGAACAAATTTTTTAAATTACTGTTGAAACTCTCAATGTGAAATTTGTACCTCCATAAAACAAATCATTAAATGATTTACTTTTGATTTTTTTTCAATTTGTTTAATTTAATGCCAGATCATCTTCTTTTACACAACATAATTTAAGCATATAATGCTTTTCTAGCATCTTGAATCCATTAATAAACTGTCCTAATTTTAAGTAAAGATATTATCGATAGTCAGTTTATTTATTAAATGCTTGAATTAATTTGTTTGTCTTGCCAATGTTGAAATATGCACTATCTTGAAGTATTAACAGAAGAGCATTGTTATAATTTAACCGGTATAGAGTAAGTAGATAAAATGTCAAACAACTATCTCACAGCTATTCAATTGGAAAAGGCCCATATCAAAGGGATTTATAAAGTGAGAAAATATATGTCTTCAACCAATCATCCCAACACAAAGGTATTGAAAAGGAGCTGTGCTTATTTATTTGGATTACGAGCATTCGAGAAAAGCCGGATAAAAATTCCGAGAAGTGAGACGCAATAGAATCCGGAGAGAAAATACACTCGGAAAAGAAGCAAGAAAACAAATGGAATATGGCGTAAGATTTGTCAGGATAGAAAACCACAGTTTCTTCTTCTTTTATTGGCACAAAATCTTTTCTTCGGTTCCCCTATTTTTCTGCGCAGAGTTTCAAAATATATTCAGAGTGAGTCAGAAAATGTTTTATGTAGTGTTAAATTGTGTTTGTTAGACGGGAATTTGATCGAATTCTTGATCTTCATTAAATTAAATTTATTTGAAATATAGGTTAAATCAAAGAACTCATATTAATTTAAGTGAAGTTCTTAAACCTGAACTCTGTTTCTTGTAAAGTATTTAAACATTTCCACGTATTGGATGGAACCATTTGTATTTTTAATATTTATAGCACAAATATTTAATAAAAATGCAGTATTTAATAAGAATTCCAGTTAATTAAAAAATTTAATTATTATCTGGTTATAATTCTGTGTAGAATAAATGCACGAGAACTAGTTATGGAATTTCATTTTGGAAAATAATTTTGAAAAATGCTATTAAAGAGGGAAGTTTTACTCTCCGACTACTTTTTTGGTTATATATTTTTTGTTTAATAATGTTCATAGAAATCTGAAAACTTAGTGTAAAGATCGCAAATGCAATTTCAACACTTAGCTCAGAGCAGTTTTCAGTAATCTTGTCATGGACACACAAAAAGACTTTCTACAAAAGTGAGCTCAGTGTGGTCTAATACATGGAGATTTGAGTAAATTTTGAGTTAAAAGCTTAACGAATGGAACTTTTTTTATATGATTTAAATAAAAATTCAAACATCAGAGCTTACGGCTAAAGGCAGATACTCCTTTAAATACTGTAAAAATGGATCAAAAACAGCAATTATGAGTAATGTTTCAAAATTTTCATCTACCACTTTTATTCCAAATTCTTTAAACAGCTGTGGAATTTGTAAATACATATTTCAGCATATTCCTTCACCTCTTAAGAGTTCCAGATTATTGGTTCAAAGCTGGTAATTTATTCAGAATTCTCGAATATATTTTCAAATACTGATTTGAAATTACCTTAATTTTCAAGTAAATGAGTATAATCTTAAACTGCTCTTTTAAACATCCGTTCACAATCTCGAAAAGTATGAATAATTCATGCTTGGAATTTCTAGAGATCTTAAATAAAGTTATCGATCTATGTTGATACATAAATAAAGATCCTCTAGAGTTAAAACGTGTATCACCTATTTATCTATCATCATAATTATACCTATTCAGGTTGATTCATAAACAGATGAGAGTGTCGAATTAAATGCTTTTACCTTTAAAGTTTAATTATATCTTTAGAGTTTTCATCTCCCAAATTTAATTATATCTATTATATGTTTAATGCGAATACTGTGCTCTAAATAAATCATGTCATTTGCAAAAGCATTGTTTAACGGTTTTACTCTCTTGAGGTTTCTTATTCCATACTTGCTTTTGCATTAAAAATAATGCATTTCTAAATAATTTTTATGTATAATGCCGATTCTAATTTTTATGCATTCTTACGTCTAAATATTATGTTTCAATGACTAAATTTACTGCTTTGCATTATTCATTAATTTTTATAAACTGATTTTCTTTCGCTTTCGTTAGTCTTGTAAAGTATGCTAGATTTTTTAGAAAATTCTTTTAGCGCTAAATTTTGAATTTATTTCTTTTATTATAAATGTCCAATTTGGATTTTTTTAAACTTCTATGATTATATTTAATTATATTGTAAGACTCCAGAAAATTCTGCCATACAGTATATTTTCAACTATTTTTTCGATTTTATTTATAAAGAAATTATGATAATTTTTATTGCAATCCACAATATCCATATCTCTTAAGCAGCAATTGAGATATTGATGGTTTTGAAAACCCATTTATTTTCCATTTTTATTACTATAATTCTTATTGATTTATGATCTTTTTCCTGAATAATCTTTGAGTTTAGATTTTTGCTAATTTTCATATCATTAGGTTCTTGTATTTTCTCCAGCATCCAGCCGCTTACTTTTTTACATATACAAAAAGAAATAACCATAAAAATTGCTCAGAGGTAATACATTTCCATATCGATAGTGCATTGGAATTATTCATTAGAATCCATTTCAAAATCCGTTTTTGCGAGAAAAAAAAGTGTTTACCAGTATTTTTTTAATACTAATGTATCAATAATAAAATATAGTTTTCTTTTTATTTCAAAGATTGTGAGAATTCCTATAAAAATAATACTACATTTGGTTTTAACGCCAATAATTAATCTAAAATCATTACAATATCATTGATATGGAAATCTGCAATTTTATCAAAAAAGGTTTCAAACAATAATAATAATAATAACTGGGAATAATAAACTGGATTTATAAAAACAAAGATTGGCCTAATGTAATTTTGTAAATTTATATATGACTTTTAGAAATTAACCTATACCTTTTAAATAACAAGAGACAACACCATTTAATGTTTAACCACTAAACTGTTTTTTTTTATTTACTATCTAATAAGATGACACCTTCTATTTCGGGAATGTTTATTTATTTTGATTCCATCTTTTGATTTGATTTTCTTATTGGAAATCCATTGAATACTTGACTTATCTATGTATTCGAAGTAATTTTTATATTGAATTGTAATTGCTATGAATGATTTTTTTTCTTTATAATTGTCAAACTTCAAAACATCGATGCATGTATGGCCCTCAGGCAGAGTAGTTAAGTGGTTAATTTTGAGGAAAGAGATGTGTAGCTCAGACATATAGTTTTATAGAGTTTGAAGACTGATATGTAAGTAATAATCTTTATCATAATAATGGTCAATAAAATTAATTAAATAATGTTTGCAAATTTTGGGATTACCCTTAGTATAAATATTAAATTAAAACTGTAAATTACTGATAAAAGGAAATAATTAAAAATAAAAGAGTTTTAGAATGTTTATTTACAATATTTTCTGTTTTATTTACATACAGTTTTAGCACAGTTATTATAAAAAAAAGTAGATAAAACGTAAAAGAACACGCAAGTCAGATTATTAAAGGATAAATACCTTTTTGATTCAACCTAATACAGTCTTAGAATATTACTAACCAATTTATTATAAAAACATTCCATTCACATATATTGGGGAGAGAAATTTAAATTTGGAGTCAATGGCAAATGGTTAGTCTTACATATCTGAAACGTTCCATCTACACTAACATGAGTCTATATGGTGTCCAAGCTTTGCCATAAGTGAGTTAAATAAATGAGGTAATTATTTAGTCAGCTAGTATTTGAAACACGGTATTATATGAATACGAATCTGAGTTTCTGGCTTGTAGTTTCTTAGTTTTTGACACTTATTTAAAGCATATGGATATGTATCATCTCGCAAAATAGAACCAATATCATATTCTTACAAACCTGTAATATTGCTTCCCAATACAAATAGTTAAGTAATAAAGACCGTTTTACAATCAGCTCTGTGGGTGCTGATCATGTGTCGCGTCAGTAATCTTAGAGCTTGACGACAAACATATACCATTTGGTTATTTGGTGATTTTACTGACAAAATAGATATTACTTGTAATTGAGAATTTTATCAATTCTTCTAATAGGATTTGAGATATAGCTGAGATCTTTTCAGCTCATCTCCCGGAATCTATAAAAGGCCGGTAGTCTTGTGGCGATTGCTATTCTTATAAGTCAGATAACATCCCTCGGACCGAAGTGCACTTTTGGTCCTACGGATATGTTACTGCACTACTAACCATAAGATTGGGAGTTCGGACCTAGCGCTCTCCGCTACACCTATAGTCTTAAACTGCAATAAAATGAACCAGAAATGGAACTGAATTTGAAGAAAAGTAACGACAAGAGAATGCAACGGCAGAATACTCTAGCCAACTGCCAGCGTTGTTGTGGAGTAGTGTTCGAAGTCCTGGTGTTTATTGTGGAAGCAGCCTCGAGTCCTGTGAGGAGTAGTGAGTCATGTAGGAGTGTTTCGGCAATTGAATACAGCTAAAGCAAGCAGACAGTAGAGAGTTTTAGCCGTTTGGAGAGATCGTAGGGCGAAGTTTCAGAGATCCCCTCTCCTGCTGAATTCTGTCTTGCCGATTTGTATCCAGCGGTCAATTTCTACTTGTGTGCTACTGCTGTTGAAGTGTGTTGCTATGTGTTCATCTCGGTTGTATTTAGCTCCCGTATTTGCATTTGTCTCGTCTGCGTATTTGTGCTTTTTGTGTAAATAAAAGTTGTTTTCGACTAGGACAGTTCAATGTCTTCGACTAGGACAGTTCATTTCTACATCGCTATCTAATTGAAAAAGAACCCCCGTTATGGAAGAAGTGATTCTGTAACAAAAAAATATCAACATTATTCAAAGTTTATAAATATTTTTGTTGTAAAAAAAGTAATATAAAATTGACAAATTGTAAACTTGAGTATTAAAAAATGACTTTTTCAAATTCCCAATTTAACTTATAAGATCGTTTCTTTTAAAATAAAAGTTCCTTTGAATGCTTCTTAAGACAATTATATGACAGATAATCAGCACAATTTAATGCTTTCATGAGATTTTTAACTAGTTTAAATCTCTTATGATAATTCACAAATTTGTATTCCTTTGTTGCATTAAAATTTAACCTTTTCGAAAAGTATTTATTCTAAACGCCGAAAGAAGAAAGCATTAAAATCTGAGATGAAAAGAAGTATCACCCGGGGAAAAGATTTTACTGTTTCTCTTTGAAGTGTTTATTGATGCCACTCCGGATGACAGTTATTTTCTAAAATAATAAATTGCTTGAAGTTAAAGATACAAAAACCATTCTACAATGAGAATCTACCTTCACCTGATTTAAAATTAAAAGCAGTTTTCTTATGTCCCCCCTCAGAAATACTAGAATATGAATTTTATGTAATAACGTGGCTGAAATGTTTTCAGTCCCGAGGGAAAACTAACGGCATTAAAATGATTACGAGGAGAGAAATTTTATTCCAAAAGATTCAGCTTAAGTTTTCGAATAATTTAAAGACACAAAAACAAACCTTCAGGCTGTGTGATATACAAACAGATTACCTCGAATAAATACGAAATAAGATAATGAAGAATAGTATGTTGTTTTGAAGATTTGTGGTGTCAAAAAAGGAAAATTTGTCTTAAGGATTCATGGAGAAAAATATAAATTTTTAAGTTTTTTTTATAAATGATGCAGTTTAATAAAAGAATTCTCAGAAGACACGTTTTAAATTTATAATTCATGACTATTTTTAAAAAGAAGATAATACGAAAGAAAATCGTTAATCTAGATTCACATATTTAATAAGAATTTAGAATTATTAGAGTTATTTGAGTAGTACATGAAACGTGGACCAGGAAAACACGTAAAGCAACAGTTAGTATGAAAGAGCTTAAAATTATAGAAATTCAAAATTAGAATTATATAGTGAATAAAATATTTATAAAATTTCAAATTTTTCCATAAAGTATTTTAAATATGGATAAACTACTAATATTATATACAGGAGATTCTATCAAGGTTCTGTTATGTATACAAAATAATTTATTTGCATACGCAAACATATTTATTTATTTACATATAAAAATTCAGAAAGAAATTATTTTTACACTAGATAATCGGATAATAAACACAAAAACTAAACTTTGTAGATCGCATTTCAGCTGTGAGTTAAGAAAATAAAAAGAATACTCTAAGAAGAGAATACACTAAAGTATATATTAAATTTAATATAGTAAATATTTTCAAAACTAAATATTCAAATTGTATAGATAGTAGAATTGCAAAACTGCATCGGGATCTGAGCCGTTGTCAGTAAGAGAATAGAAACTCTGCTTTGGTTTATAAAGAGGAGAATTTTTTTTTAAAATGAATAAATATGCATTTACGATTTATTTTGTTGGGGCTAAACATAAATGTTATTTTAACAATTAAGGATTCATACAGCATTATTTATTAAAAATTTGCCAGTATTAATTATAAAATTGCTAGCCAGCAGTAAAATAGAAACATAATCGTTATAATTTAAGTTAAAATTTTCTTTTTAATCTCAAACAAAAACAAAGACGTTTCGCAAACCGAAGCACTAGAGATAATGATTTAATTCTTAGTAAATAATTCAAAAGTCATTGCAATAATTAAGGATAATTATTATTATAAAAACAAAGCAGAATTGCTTCTAATTATAAAATATATAACAGCATTGTTTTGCGAGTTTTAAATATATGGCAAATTATTATAGGAGCTCATAAGAACTATACATTTCTTTTTGAAATAAGCCTTGTTTTTAAGCATATGTTAAGAAATGAATCATGAATGGTAATTATTCTTATAATAATTAAATGCAGAGAGATATTTATATACTGCTAATTAATAGACTACTATTTGACTTTTCATTATATTAAGAAAAAAATTTCAATTTTTTTCTTTATTATGAATGAAATTAAGACTCTTATATTTTATCTCTTTTTTATTATTATTTCATTTATAATAATCAACTGGAAAAAATAAATATGCCATAATTATTTTGTGTTCTTGAGTAAAAGTTTTACTATTTTTCAACAGAGTATGTTCTCAATGATCCTTTAGACATGAGAAAAAATGATTACCAGACCTGCAAAAAGTCTAGGTAGAGGAATAGCATAAAAAATTATTTAAATATCGAAATTTACGATTAAATTACAAGTATATAAACCTATACAGAAAATTATTTTACATATAATAAATAATATAGATAATTAAAAATATAAACAACCGCCTAATGTATGCGATGGTAAGGTGCCATATATTTATTTAATTTTAATTGACAACAATAAAAATCAATTTAATTAATCGTATTTATCGATTTTCATCAACTTCATTTTTCATGATGTATTACTTTTGTGGCAATAATTTTCCTCTTTTGGGGTTATTAGAAAATGGTAAACATGGTTGTCACATTTGGCAACTTATCACCAACAAGAGCTTGACACTTGGCACGGATGTTCGCCATGTACCGAGACCTCTCGATGGTCACACATGCACCCGATGCTCCATATATCGTCACATGCGTCTTCTGATAGTCACATGATTATTTCAAACCTGTTTAAATTGATTAAGGACAAATTATGTTGATGATTAAAATTGTTATGTAATATATTTAAATCTCAGCATTTAAATAATGTGATCGTAATTAAGATAGTAAAAATGTATAAAAAATAAGAAGGGATCTACCAAGGCAGATAGGAAAATGAGAAATGATTCTGTTTCAAAATGCGTGCTAAGCGATATTATAAATCTGACTTACATATATTACTAAAATTACAAAATATTAATTTATAATATTAGGAACTGCATGCAGGGCAAATATATTCAGCCATATGTGTCCTGTCGCTTGTTAAGGAAGAATTAATGTCCGTATTTAGTAACAGGGAACTTTACGGTCCAGTGGATAATGTGAGAACTTAATTATTCCCGCCAACGCTGTTCCAGCCAAATTAGGACAATTTATATAACAAGACATTTGATAAGCGTCAGACAATAATAACTTGGGATCTGTGGTTAATTTATTCAATATTCTTCGTGGGGATCTCAAATATTTAATATAGCAAAAACATTAGAATTTTTAAATAAAAAAAGCAACAACAATATTTTTTGAATAAACAACAATATTAAAAATTGCATACAACTAAAAAATAAAATAATTTTTTAAAGAATTTTTTTAGAGAATTTTCAAACAATACTTATACGTTTAGCAATGAATATTGAACCTTCTCAGAGTTGATAAGTTTAATATTTAATGTAATTGGACATCATAGACATTCGTTTGATTGCAAAATACGAATTTTTTTTCCACTTGAAATGAAGATCGTTCAATCAACATAAGAACAGGGATGGTTTATACTCGAAAATCCTATCACCAACGGGTACCTAAGGCACGGGGAGAAGAAGCTTCCGACATGGTGGTTGTTCCTTACCCCACTGGTGGTTAAAATTGATGTGGGGTCAGTTATTCTCTATCGACGAAGGAACGATCCTCCTACATGTTGCACCGTATTTGGTGATGAACCTGAAGACCTAACTTAATATTTGCCAAGCCGTTGAGGCAGTCCGATCTTCCGTCGGGTTTCGTCAAAGCCGGAGGAATTTCAATCTAGTTGTTTGTGATTATATTCGAACATTATACTCAAAGATCAGATATGAACTTCTTGAATGGTAGGTTTCCTCCATCTTGGTGCATGAATAAATAATGCAGCGTCCACTAACTCCTATTTAAGAATGAATGTTTCTCCTACGTAAGAAGTTTTGTGGTGAGTGGTGAAGGTCACCTTAGTTTTCAACAATGGACATAGGATTCAACCTTACATTTTTATAATGCTGAAGCGATTTCTAGTCATTTAGATAGTCCGCGTCCTGCTACTTTGGGAGGGCTCAAATACCTATTTATATTTTATGCCTGTACTCTATTACTTATAATTTCTACTATTAAATAGTATTTAGATATTTTCCCATGTTTTTCTAAACAGGTTTAGTTTTGTGTTTTTATTATAGATTAAAACAAGGTCAGTCCCCATTTAACAAATAAACGAGTAACTATAGGATTAGGTCGAACTTCGAAATCTTGAAACTACACCCTAGTTTGCACTTAGTCTCAAATTTAAAAGAACGAATGCTCCAAAACAAACGTAGAAACTAAGGTTCCGCCTTAAGAGTGACCACCGGCCACTGTACAATCTCTCTTGTAGGATGTATGTCATTCATTGGTTTGGATTAAATTGACTCACACCATTTTTGTACGCAGAAGAGAGTCGAGAGCCAACCACCACAGCAGAAGTTTCTCATTCCATCATATGAGAAGTGCCCTGCTAGAGGTGGGATTCATACATTCAGTATACAAGAAATAAAGAAGGAAATGTAAATATAATAAATATAACTAAAATAAAGATGCACGAAACCAAAAATTTCAAAGGTGCAACTAATGATTGGATCCTTTGAATTTTTAAAGTATAAATGCACATTAAGGAATAATACATGCGCTGTTCCATTTTTTGTACAGTAAAATACATAAAAATGCTCGAGGCATTCTTTAAAAAGCTAGTTTTTATTAACATATTATTTCAAATATTTGAATTGTATTAACACAAACATAATTAAAAAATAAATGTCAAGCAAGCACAGAAAGTACGCCTATTAATACAAAACCCCAATGATGATACATTCATAATACTTAACAACATTCAAAATATTGAATATATTAATGATGTCTCTCAAAATCTTATGAAATAATAGACGAAATAGAATAAATAAATAAAGGTTATAAAGCTAAAACGATATTTTTCCGTAACGTATTTCTTCAAAACTTGTCACTGTAATTTGAAAAATTATAAATCAGTATCTCATTGAGAATTGGTGATAATGTGACCTCCTTTGACCTTCATTGTCTGCCAAATAGCGAAGAAATTCGGGACGAGGAGCATGAAATATTCAATCTCATATCATAAGAAGCCCACTTTTCATTCTGTGAAGGAGCCTCTCCGATAAAATGGCGAGATTACCCCGCATTCCACTTTCTCGAAAGCAGGCTTGGCCGGGAACGAATACAGAACATTCCGATTTAATTCAGGCCTCCCCGGCTCATATTAGTTTTCTGAAAGACCCTCAAACTATTTACTCCCTTCGGAATTTCAGAAAATACGTGATGGGTTCGTTATTTTTGATACTGCTTCATTCTTAAGCCCCTTGAAAAGAGATAATAAAGGCTCGTCGAATTACCCTTTCACTATACTGCTATTGAAATATATTACAAAAATAAAAGATCTATGTAAACTTTTAGATATTAAGAATATCCATAGTTTCAAAAGCAATATATTTAAAATAAAAACATTTCTTAAGTTTGATCCATCCACTGATTTCTTTATGTCTTTTTGCTTGAAATGAATAAATAATTAATTAATTTGCTTTGGTTTTTCTTTGATCTTGGTTTTGTTGCTTGCTTTGGGTATAGGTTTGCTACATAAATCTTAAATTTAATGCAGTAAAGGAAC
>JAOUZG010034239.1:676866-711840 GCA_026289955.1 Argiope argentata | reverse complement strand
GCAAATTATAATTTGCCCAAAATATCATAATATGATAACATTTTGAATATATTAAACTTATAATGTTTGATATTAAAGACTATTTTATGTTTTTAAAAAGTAATTTAATGAATGAATATTTATATTCTGAAATAAAAAAAAGTGGCCGATTTTAAATTAAATCAATTTTTGACGTATTATTCTGAAGAAATTTCTCTTTTATCGAATTTATTTATCCATTTCTTCAATAATTGAACTTTCTGAAGCTTGATGCCATATTTCTCAGAAGAACGAGTAACATCTGTTGTCTTAGCAGAAGTTTTTCTAAAATTATTTTCTTCTCTATGGCAAAAAGAAAAAGTGCCATTTAATCCCTTAAAAAAGATATTAGTTCTAAAATCTTCAATATTATCTTTTATCAGCACTTGTTAACATCCAATCAATATCTGCTGACGAATTTAATAAATGTAGATATTTCAAAGGATATTATGAAATAAACAAACATCTATAATTTTAAAATTTTTACTTTCAGTTAGCAGATTAAAATATCTCATTTCCGGTGATTTTTTTTTACTTGAAAACCCTAATTTATTCGAATACTAATTTTATAATAACATAAATGTAGAAAAAAATTGACGATTTGTCAGATTAAAGAGCCTTTATGAATACTTGATGGGAAAAAAAGAATTGAATGGAAATTAAAAAAAAAATTAGAATACAGAGGAATGTAAAAAACAAAAGGAAGTAATTTTGAAAATTGCCATTTTCTGAATTTCTCTCTTATTACATATAACTTGCATAAGTTTGTATCCCTAATTTTATTACATTTCCTCACTTTTCCTTACTTGCTTTTATCTTTGACATGTGCAGTAATCAGTGTTTTGGATGGATTTTGAGTTACTGGCTAGAAAATTTTTTAGGCATTGTTTCAAAGTGATTTCCTAGTATTTCTCATTCTTGAAATATAAAAAGTTTAAGCAACTATATAAAAGTTTCAAGATCTTATTAAATGACTTTACTACTTTTTGAGAAAACCAACTACTAAATTTTTCTAAATTTCTTTCGCTAATAGGATAAATAATTACAAATCTACAACAGAAATATATCATGCCAAAATTGATGTGATAACGATAAATTCTAACAAATAAAATTATAAGTTTCATCTGTTGGGCACATATATGCTGAAGTATTTCCATATAGACAGAAATAAAACTTTATAAAAAATTAAAAGAAATAATTATTTTATTTATAAAACCGATTTAAATATCTCATTTAAATTAAATATTTTATAATAACGAAGTACCTAATTTTTTGTATTTTACTGCACAGAAACAATATTATAATAGGTCTATATTTGACTTTTTTTAAAAAAAATGTGTCAATCTCTTTATGCATTTTCCTTCTACCTTCTTTTAATTGTCTCGAAATAAGAAAAATAATTGTAAATTTATCTTAAATTTGAATTATCTTTAAATAATGACCGAGAATGTCCAAGTGCTGATTAGAAACTTACTTAATAACTTTATTTTCTAAAATTATTTTATAAAATTCGGATATACGTATAAACTATTTATTATTATTTCGATAAATATCATAAAATGTAATACAAAAAGCGTACAAGAGCCAATTAAAATAATTTTGAACCTAATTGTGATGATAATAGCAAGATTTTGATATAAGGTAAGACAGTTTATTCACCAATTATTGAAAATATTTCTCCAGAAAAGCACTCATTTTATTTGAATAATCTTTTGTTTTCCCTAGGGATAATCAATTATTTTCTACATAAAGAATTGTAGAGAACAAAATAAAAAAATGCTTTTTAAGCTAATTGAAAATATAAAATGTGATATATTGTTTATCTTAGGCTTGACCATTTGACTGAATATCATAATTTTTGGAGAGGGGAAGAAGATAAAAAGTTTTAAAATGAAAATTTGTGATATATGCAATTTGAATATTTCGTTTCCGAATTAAGATAAATAATTTTAATTGATATCAAATGCAAAAAAATCTTAAAGGATCAAATGAATCATATGTTCGGTTTCCTTAGTTCCTTATGATGATTAGCTTCTATGTTGTATCTAATAGATTTAATAATTAATGCACCAATTATGATGATGGCAGATATTCGCTAATAATATTATAAATGATCGTAATTCATATCTATAAATTTTTTACACTTTCCCAAGAAAATTTCTCAAAATTGGGGTTTTGAATGGTTATATTTTTAATACATAGGTATTTCAATATAATAATTTAACTAAATAAATCCATTAAACCGATCAGATTGTAAATACTAAAATTTGCTAGGAACCAACATGTTTCATTTTTAATACTTTGACTTGAATAACAACTTAATGTCGCTTATTTTCAGATTAAGACAAATTAATTAAAACTGAGATGCTAATGCAAAAATATTTTTAATCAACGGGAACTATTACAATGTAATTGAATTTTTAACAACAACATTTAATATTAAAGAAAATGAATTATTAACGTATTCAATTACGTTTGAAACATTTTCTGTTTTCACAAAAATATTTTCTTTAAAAGTACATTTACATAATACTTAATAAAAACCATTTCTTTTCTGCTTTTTAAAACGTTATTACAACATGCAATTGCCATGAAATTATTTCTTAATTTAAAGAAACAAGGAATGTTTATGAATTTTAAATCAATGCGACCATACAAGTTTAATATCTTCCCATTTCTGAATATTATATCTTAACAAAACTTCCTTTTAAATAATTAAATGGATTTGAGAAAGGTTAACCGCAATGAAAGAAAAAAATTCATGGTATATTCCTTCTGTTGTAAATTCATTCAAATATAATTAGTTTACATTTTTGAAATGTCTTTGATATTCTGATATTATTTTGATGTTTTTATGAAGGATGTTTAGGAAAATTCATGAACTGATTTCTTCTTCAAAACAAATCTAAGTATTTAATACAAAAATAAAATAATATAATTTGGTTTTGATATTTCTTCATGTATTAAATTATGGATTTATCCTAAAAAGAAATGAATTGCTCCATTAACCTATAAATTCAATTTTGCAACAATAGCAAACAATGTAAACAACAACAATCATTCAGTTTTAACAGCATGAAAATTTTAGGATAATAATTATAGTAAATTAGTTTATTAAAAGTTAAAAATATTGCTTTCTATAATAAAGAAGAGTATGGTTAATTATCCAAAGAAAGTTTACTACTAACATCCCAAAACTATTCTTTATCATGTCGTTCGGGATTTTAAAGGGGTGGAGAAAACCGTAAGAGGGTTGATGAATGAAACAATATAAAGAAAGTGTAAGTTTATATACATTAATGTTATCGCTTTAGGATATTTAAAAACTCCACACTGTTAATGGCAACCAGAAAAAAATTCACATTGAGATGCTTTACTGATGTGTTATAATTTTCGAAGTACAATTTTTTCGATGACAATTTTTTTAGATTTTTTTAAATCCTCCATTATTAATTTAAATAATATATAAAATTGGAGTATTTCTGTTTTATTCTTTAAAAATGTACTATTTATAATCAGAACAAGATAATAGGTTGGCAACTTAGATAATTTATAAAAAAAATTTCAATTGTATGCTTTTATTTTCAAAACAGTTTTCTTGATCAACATAATCTAAAAACAGTTTCATGCCATACTGTATGGTTTATGAAATTAATAATATTTTTAACAACATCGTTTTGAAAGATACTTTTTTTTCAATGGAAATGCATAAGGTGAAATAAGATCATTTAAAGCTATAAAAGCAACAAATGAAAATACTCTATTTTCATTGTAAATACATAAGGTGAAGTAAGATCATTTAAAGCTACAAAAGCAACAAATGAAACAATTCTATTTTCAATGTAAATACATAAGGTGAAGTAAGATAATTTAAAGCTACAAAAGCAACAAGTTCAGGATGCAAAGAAAAAGAGCCGTTACTAAGAAAATTTTACTAAAATAGCATATTTCCAACATATTGTCAGTTACATTTTATTCCTCAATCAGGAATATGGGATAGAATATTATAAAATTGGAGAAAGGAAAGACAGTTTGCATTTAAACAGACTCGATGGTACTAAATGCAGCTGTAAAGAAAATGAAAATAATTTCACAATGAATTGTTCTTAAAAATTGTTATGCATTGTTGATAACAAAAATATAATGATAAAGCAATTTGAAAAATAAATCAATATCAGTGTTTAACTTCTCTTAATTAAAGTTTCAAATATTAAAAAATTATTTTTCATATGTATCTTGCATTAAACATTATTTTGAAATAAATATGCAATTATAAAATTTCTGTTACAACCTTTAGAATTTTTTCACGAAGCATTGAAAAGCTATAGAAATAATATTATATTCTTCATGTATGGAATTTGTGTTAGATTAATAAAGCATATTCATTGTTTTTCCTTTTACCTTTTGAATAATAAAAGCAATTTCTCTTCCTCTTTTTTATATAAAAATTATATATCAACTGCAATTATATCTTCGATGTTAATACAAAAAATTCTTACAAAAAAGTATCTTTCTTATTTCATCTCTCTTAAAATTAATTGAAATAAAGCAACTGATTTATTGCGTACTTAGACAATATATATTGGTATAAATTGCGGAATAACGGGAAATTCATTGAAAATTTTTAAAAATTTAAACCGAGCAATCGCATTAAAATATAACTATTTGGACCACTCATCATTTCAAATGGTACAGAAATAAAATATTTCCTCTATTTCTCCTTTAAAATAAGTAAATTATATTTTTTCCATAATTGAAAATAATTGAAAAATATGACTGTTCTCATTTCTTATTGCATAATTTCTTATTATGTCTCTGAAAAAGATTCAAACACAAATTTTATAATTTATTTATTTAGTAAAAAAATAGAGCTATAAAAGTAAAATTATATTTCGTCCTGAATTAGGGGATTTGGGGAGAAATTAATAGAATACAGACATTCTTTATTTATCTTTTTAATTTACAAACCTTTTGTTCAAGATTTCTATGATAATTATTTAAAACATTGAAATTATATTTTCAATTTTCCTTACCTGAATTGCTGATAATAGATGTTCTTCATTTTCCTTTCATCCTTTTTAAAACTAATGCATAATAAGTAACTGAATTTTTAAAAATGCGTTGGCGTAGTTTAAGGAATAATTGGAAATTCGAAGAGGCTTTCTTAAGTAAACTGAAATAATGGAAATAAATTATAGCAGATTGGGGTTTCATCATTACGAAACTCTTTTGGGATAAAATATCAATCATATTTTTAATCTAAACAAAATGCATCCTTTTTCATTTGCAATTTAGAATTACCACAAAATTTAATTTATTAAAATAGTGAATTCTGCCTTTCAGAGGTTTTCATAAACTATTCCCCAAGAAGTTGATTATACATTATTTTTTCTATGGTAGTAGTTTCTTTTCTATGATGTTAAAGTGGAACTATGGAGTTTTGATTTAATACTAAACAATTAAAATATGTTCTTATCAAATCTGGGAAAGAAATGGCCGTAGTCATTACATGAATGTGAGCCAGAATTTATCTGCAATCATTGCAAAACACTATCAAAGTCGGGATAAAAATCTGAAATTATAAATAAATAAAAATTTTTCTCTGAAATTTAATGAAATTATTTCTAAGTTATATATCTAAGTTGTTTACGTTATTATTAACAAATGACTTAAATGATCTTAAAAATATTTGCCAATAGAAAGCAAGTTGACATCGATTTTTTAAAAAATGTAATATAAGCAAAAAAGAGAGACTTTTATCAATGAAAAATTTACATTGAAGTAAGAATATGTGAAATCCTAATTTATGAAACTATTCATGATTGTAGAAATGCAATATCATTATCATTTTTATTCCATTTGGATGCAAGGAATTATAAGATATTATTTTCTTGAAAAAATACTTTCTGTTGAGAGGTTCCCAAAACTTGTAAAAATTTCATATGCTTAAACGATTTTGTGCTCAAAAATACGGAAAATACATAAAAAATTTAACTTTTATTTTTGTTTAACTGAGTGAAAAGGAAGCAAATTATTGATTATTTAAATTAATCTAAAGGAATTTAACTGTTAAAGTGCCAAATTTATAAGAGCAAATACAGACTTTCGTTTATATTTAATAAGATATTATATTATGATTACATGTAATTGCATTGATTGGGCTCATAAAGTTTATTTGAGGCATTTTATACTAGTTAAACCAATTAGCTAAAGTAATTTTTCTTGAAATTTTTTTGTCATGCAAAAGAAACTGTAAATGATCAAGAAATGGAGCTGATATCAATATTGAGTGTAAATCAATGAGTCTTGTGTTGAGTCATCAATCAGTGTTTAGTCGGCAGTGAATATGCAGTTTACACGAATAACCATCAAAGAATAGCAAACGTTCAAAAGGCGTAGATAGTTGAGCGGAATCTCTCTTCTGCAGAGTTTTCTCTATATGATTTGTGCTGTTACACTTGTTTATTATAAAAATCATTTTTATATTTTGCTATTTACTGTAAGTTCAGTTCTTTTGAAGGATTCAGCCGGATTTTTTTATATGGGTGTTTATTTTGAATAAAGCGCCAATATTCGTTATTGAATCTCTGAATAAAAGTATAACGAATTCTCATTATATTTTACCTGAAAATAGTTTAATGAATATTCTGTAATGGACGATATAATTACAATTACCAAACAATACAATTGAATAAATTTCTCTAATAACTACCTTGTTGCATTGAATAATCTGATAGAATTTTCTCTATATTCTTTTCTAGCCCATTAAAACTGGTACAATTTTAATGGCCTAGATCAAAGTTTTCCGATCAAATTTACATTGAAAATGTAAAATAAAAGTTTAAACATATATGACAAGTAAATAGTCAATGTATATATATAATTTTAAACCTCGCACTGAAACAGAGCTTTAATGCAAAATGAATCAGTTGTAAATTTTATTAATTTTTTGTCATTCCTCCTTATGTTATTCCTCATTTTTAGTCAGAAGTTTATTACTTCAGAAAGTAATTAAAAGAAATCAGCAAACTTGACGAATAATCTTGATTTTGAAAAAATTGATATAAATATATATAAAAATCTGTAGTTGTGATGCTTTTATTAAATATTTCATTAACATTAAAATAATAAAAGAAATATAAACAATAAATAAAAGATAAAATATAATGTTATTATTAAAAATGTAAAAAGAAACAGCAGAAATGTTAAAAATAGAAAGACAAAACAATGAATAAAATTTCATCATAATAAAAAATATATCCTAAAAATTTAAAAACGATAAAAATATTTAAATAAATATATTCAAAGGATCTTGAATTAAGAATAAAATTCTTATTTTTGTAAGAAAAGAGGACAGCATACAGTATGACGATATAGAAAATGTGAATCATAAACACTATCTAAGTTGGAAACGTGGATATAAATTCAAGGAATAAAAATATTTCATCTCATTTATTTATTTATAGTACAAGGTATATTACTATAAAAGAAAAGTATTTTACCACTTGAAAGAGTAATGGAAACATTTCTTAAGTGCAGACGATATTTTTGGATCGCGTAAATCAGAAATAAATAAATTTCTAAGTATTGTACTAATTCTTTATCGATATTTCTCAGCCATTTTGGCGGAAAAAGGTTTCCGGCTCAGAAATTTATTGATGGAAGACTTCAATATCAGAGCTTTCCGATGATCAGTATCAACTTTCAGATACTTCTAGCTGCTCGTTCTTAAAAGCAATGTTTTGTTGTTTTTTCCTACTGCTGTAGCAATTCTTTCTCTAATATATTTGATTATTTTTTTACTGATAATAAAATGCGTTTCTTAGATAAGCATGCAATATGGAACAATTAATATTTTTATTGAAAAGTCGTTGGTAATATAAATGAAATAAATAAATAATTATTAAAATAAAATTGTATTCTTATGCTATTTAAATCCATGTCTGGTGTATTTAATTTTTGATTCCAGCAAAGTCACACATAGTTCCAAATAGAGTAATAAATTTAAAAAAAAATTCTTCTGATTTTGAAAATTAATTAATATTACTTCTTGATATGAAATGTTTTATTGATTTGATAGCCTCACTTTTGTTTTTATTTGATTTTATTTTGACTGAAAATCATCGGAAAGTGAGTTTTGTATAGGTATATTATTTAATCTTTTATACAAAAAAATTATTGTTATTTTACTATTATTAACTGTAATCATTTGCTTATTTTACTATTATTTTATTTTTTCATATACTGCTTCTTTTTTATACATTATTTGATGTCTTTAAATTCAATATTCCTTTTTAACTAAAAATTAGGGTAATGTCTCCCTATTAGATAATTTTACTTATTTTATTACTTAAGTATTGTTTTCATTCCTCCGATTTTTCTTTTATTCGGTTTCTAAATACTTAGTTACTTATTTATTAATACCAATAATAAAATTATTATTTCTATAAGTCTTAGAATAGTTTTCACAATGTTCTTTAATTTCATTATTTTAAAAATATCAATATTATTATATATATTTAATTATTTTAACATATCAAAATTCGGTCTGTAAAATATTGTATGTCTTTTTTAATGATTCGATACATTTATATCTTATATCCTATTCATCCACAACGTACTGTGACAATTAAAGAAACATTTATAATAAAAGAATTAACAAGTGCGAATAGGTAACTTTTGTCTTTCACAAAAATTAAGTAATTATTTTTTTCATCTAACAATTAGGAGATACGATTTAAAAAGTCTTTGAAAATACCTAGTTTGAAATATAAAGATAACTACAATAAATTTTGAAATTATTTAGAAAAATTATTTAAAACTTTTCCAAAAATTGATGATAAGCAATATTCAAATGTTAAAATAAATAATTCTAAATATCAAATGCTAAATAAAAAAATATCAAAAATAGAAGATTAAAAATGCTTAAATAAATATTACAAACAATCAATAAATTATTATAATCCCTCTGCTGATAATTCACAAATTAAATAAGAATTTAATTAAGACATCATTATTTTTTCCCACCGAATTTGGGTTTCTTCTTAAAAAATCTACTCTTATCTGTTTGTACAGATAAGATTGTTTTGTTTGTAAACACGAAAAAAAATTAATTATATTTTTTTCCTAATATATTGCACTTTTTCTTTTAAGAAAATTCATGAAAATAAATTTCAGTTCAACTATTTTATAAAATTAAATGGAAATTTCAAAATGTAGCAATGCTAGTAAATAGGAAACATTTCCATTCAAATTTTGTACAATAACTTGAAAAGTACAAAACGTAATTGAAAATGATATTTGAATAATATTTTTCCCGTTATAAAACCAATAGTTTCTAAGTTATCTATTACCAAAATTAATTCGAGAAACATATTTACCTTCTCAATAGTTTTAATTTTTCAAAATATCTTTTCTATGATTTAATAGTTAATATAGTAAAATCGAATGATGTTGTTGACTAAAGTAGTTCACTTACCACAATTTAATCTGATTCAGTTACCTTAGCGTCCATTTTAAAACATCAAGAAGACTATTTTAGGATTGATTTTGATATTATGAACTGCATTTTGATGACAGGCACACAATATGAGCAATCATATACTTTTAAAACTATACATAATATGATAATACATGAATGGGAAAACTTTTGACGCATTTCATCTGATTGAACATGCACAAAATTGAACAGGCAGACTATGTAGTAATCTTATTTTGAATATGCGCTGATGTTTTACTTCTGGGCAACAGAGCTCCTATCACATCAAATTAAATGTAACAACTTATCTACTACGTTGTTTTGTATACTGTTAAGCTTATAATTCATTCCAAAATAAAATTGGCTAACTAAAATGTGTGTATGTAATATGAAAATGAAGTGGTTTTGTTTAAAAAATAATTTTGCTCTTGCATTGTTTTTTATTTGAAATGTAAAACAAACAATGAATATTATTTGCTCTTATGTGAAATAAAGAGAAATAGTTTTAGTTGTAAAAAATGGAACTTAGTAATTTGATAAATATCCATGCTCCTCCAATATCTTTAATGGTAAAAATAATATGTTGTAGCTTTATGTCTGTATATCGATCTCTCGGTCTGTCAGTCTGCGAATACGATGAATGAAAAGGTCGGAACAAGACACATTCAATTTTGTGCATTTTTATCATACGAAGTTCATATTTTAATTTTCAGATAAATTTTTTCAAAAGAAATCTATCAGTTCTACAATCTAAATATCAGTGTGCACTGTAATTAGGAAGGTAGATAGTGCTTTAAGAGACGCAAAGAATTTGGGACACATGCAGCTTTGATTCAAATTTTGGTTAAAATTAGTCGGGCAAAAAACGCAGGCACAACTAACTATTTTTCAGATATTATTTGGCAAAGAAACATCAAATATAACACGATAGATTAAGTCAAAATGTCTCTGATTAAATTTTTAAATTGTTTTTTTTTCTTTGAAGCCGGAAAATATTGACAGAAAAATCAGTTTTACTGTTAGATTTAAATTGAAACATAGCATAATACTTGCCTTTATAGTCTTACATGCGGATTTAGATACAAATTGAATCATATCTATTTATATTCTCATATATTGTTAGAATTTTTATAATGATTTATAACGATCATAACCGACTTTTTTTTAAAAAATAAGTTATTTAATGCAGTTCGAATCGATACTTTTAGAAAACATTCAAATTTTTGTTGAATGTAAAAATATGTTAAATATCAAAAGTCAATAAAATATTTACAGCTAAAACTTTAATTTAAATGTTTTTCTTGATTACAGAAGAATGTGTAGTATAACCTTAATAGAATAAGGGATTTTTTTCTTACTTATAATAGTTTAAAAACATGAAAATCCGTTTAGAAATGGATTAAGGCAATATTACTTAATATTTGGCTCTTTTAGTGCAATCACATTTGTTGTAGGGGCTGCGTGGGTCCCTTCCTCTTGCAGAAGAGAAACAATGAGAGACCCTGCTAATGCACATCTTTAAAGTAAATCTAAAAAGAAAACAATGAGCAAATCTGTGGTTTTAGTGTCTGATAAATCACAGTCAGAGTGCCAGTGGACAAGTATTTCTCCCCGGGCTCTCAGTTAAAGCTCTTACGGGGGACGAAGCATGTGAAACTAAAGTTCAAAAGCAAGCAAGTAATTTGCTGTGAAACTGTCTTAAAAGCATTTTATCCACTAAGCCGAATTTCGACAAAGCCATTTCTTGCGATGAGCAGTCTGTGTAATCATATTGTGGTTCATTTCGTGATTTATTTAGATATGATCGGTAGAAATTCAGTCTCCTTTTTCGTATTGCATTTCTTTGCATTATAGAAATTTGAGAATATGTTTCGTAACTTATGAACTAATTAAAGTATATAATTAATATTGGTTCACTTTCTCAAGAAAATATGTGAAAGAAAAAATATATATGAATATGTAAACACACATAATGAATCAAACATCTACTACATCAAACTACGTGAATGAAATACGCGCATGTTTTTTCCATTCCATGTAGATCTATATCAAATGTTTTCTTTAAATTAATAAACCACCTAACTATTCTTGTATGTTTAAATATGATATTATAAAAGATCAGTTACTAATTTGAATTAAACATGATATGTAGTTTTAATACTAAATGTTCTGCGCTAAATTTGACCTGAAACGATCAAAGAAAGGGAGTGGCAAATGCGAATTCGCTTGCGTCTACTATACCACTAAACAATGATACCCAACTATTTAAGTATATGCGAAAATCGAGAGGAGAACATTCTTATTAGTTTTATTAACTGCAAATTAAGTTTATATGTATGAGATTGATAATTAATGTTCCATTCTTTATTTCTTCTTAATCTTTTGTTATCATGTAAAAACATGATGTTATTTTCATTGGCGGTTTTTTAGAGTAATTGAAGGTAACGGATAACGGAAACACGAAAGTAATGAATAAAGCATAAATGGCAGTATTCATCAACATCCTTAAAGTGCATTTTTTTTACCTGGTTTTACCATATTGCATTATTATTATGCATGCATCTTGGAAAGCAGTTGCGTTATATATATATATATATATATATATATATATAAAGACTGATAGAGAGGTCCTGTGAGTATTTCACACCAGTTTAAACTGGATAGAGACTTAAATTAATTAAAGCAAATAATGACTTATAAAATAACAATAATCTCATTTGATAACTTAGAATTTCCGATTGTGGATTTCCTTTTATTTTCTTTCCTTTCATTTCATGTTAACCTTATGAATTTGAACACATCACTGATTTGGTCCAATTGAAGAGAAATAAAAGAAAATTGGAAGTGTAAGATGAAAGTAGTATTTGGAGTTTCCGAGAAGACGTTTAGAATCTCCTGCAAATAAATTTGGGAAAAAAATATTCTAAAGGCTGTGATTTCAAAATTCTATGTTACTTATAATATTTTATGAGATTCAGTTCAAAATCTATACATTTTTCAATAATTTTTTAAATAATTTATCTAAGTCAGCTTCGACTACCAGAATCAGCTTCGACAAGCATTTTAGTTTAATGTTAAATAAAAACTTAGTTGTATCTTTCTGAAAATGTTCGTTGCTAAACAACGGTTTATTTAGAGAAAAAAAATAATAAATTAACCACATTATTTATTAGCTTACATGAGACGCAAATGTTTAATACCCGGTATTTAAACATGGAATACACTCAGCATTAGCATTTTGTTCGCTAATTGGACATCTTTTTACAACTTAAAGAAGTATTTTTTTAGCGTAATCTTACTATTCTATTCTTAATTAGGCTTCAATTAAATGTTTTTCTTTTAAGTAGTTAAATAGAATAGCAAATTAACTAACTTTTATTTTTTGTTGAACTTTCCTGAATTTACTTCTTTTTTTGAGTTTTGCTAATTATTTGCCATTTTTTTGAAAAATAATTAATTCTCTTTAACCAAAACTTTGAACAGTGGAATTAAATGAGTATGAAAAAACATGTTTTTATTTAAGGATTTATTTGACCTTTCTTTCCAATGTGAACTTTTCCAGAGCTGGTTATTTTAGGAAAATATCAAATTCAAAGCAAAGAAGGAAAGGAAATGCAATTTCATTGCTTTTTTATACATCTTAAAACTAAAAAGCCAAATAGAAAAACTCATTAGAAATGAAAATCAAAAGTAGGTGATAATTAGAGTCATATTCTGAGCGAATTGCCTTAGAATGTGAAGGCAGATTGTGTCTGCTTAGCACGTAAAAAAAAGTGTATTCGCTTATGTGGTCTTGTTCTCAAGCAAGGATTCACTTGCAATAATGATTTATGAAGTAAATAGTAGTTGTTTTCATTGCAAGACCTAATCCTGCAGTTGTCATACTTGTCAAGATAGAGCTATTAAAATAGCCTAGCCATTGCACAATTAGTTGGTGAAAATTTAGAAGTTCTTTGTTAAATTCCTTTTATATAAAATATACAAAACGATATATATTATAATATGATATACGATATTTCATATTACAACGTTACGAACAATTTTTTAGCCTTTATAATCGCATTTTTAAGATGACCTAATCAAAAAAGGCACAAAAAGGTAAATTATTTTTTCCATTCAAAAATTTAATTATGTTTTTAATTAAATATCTCATTTTAAATTTTTATATTTAGCTTCTATTTTTTAAAAGAAACTTCAATAATGAAAGAAATCAACACTTTAATAGAATTAGTATAATAATAATCTTGGTTAATATGTATATTGAAAAACTTGCGCTGAAACTGTAGTTTCCTCTTCAGTATAGTTCCTTTGAAATCTAATTAAAATCTAGTTTCATAATTCAGTTGAAATCTAATAGTAAATCTAATAGTTCAGTTAATAGTCAAATATATGATTTTGATTGTATATTAGAATTATCTAATTGTTTAAATGCAATAAGATCAATTGTAACTTTACACATATTAGGGTAAAGCACCAAGCAAAATTTTTATGTATTCAGTTATTAATTTTCCAATATATATAAAATATATATTCCATTTAAATTAAATTAAAAGTTATTGTAAACTATTTAATGTTAAATTTTATTCTGAAAAAAAATGTATTTTTTGTGATTGAATAGTTATTTGCAGTAGTTTTGGATGTGTGTAATGCTTCAGTATAATTTTCTCTCAAAAAATTATGTTATTTCAGAGTAAATCAAAAATAATTCTAATACATGTAACCTGCAATTAAGATGATTTATGATTGAAAAACTAACAAATTATTATAGTAAGAGTGAGAGAGAATTATAAATGGTAATATGCAAGAAATTCTTTTTGCAAGAATTTAATATAAATACATTACAGTTTTTAAAAATTTTCAACAATAAAGGCCAGAGATGTTTATTCAATAATAATTTCAACTAACAAGATATTTTATAGCATCCAAGACACTTATTAAAGTTAACTTTTAATATTTCATTTTCAAACCATTAATAACTTCTAAGATTTAGCGGAAATCGTTATTAGAGAAAGGGTTAATTGCTTGAGGAAAATAATTCATTCAATACCTTTTCTGCAAAAGTGAAAAGTTGTCTTATTGAACACAGATAAATAGTCAAAGCTACTCAATCATTCGAATAATTAGGCTTATTTATTTTGTTTCATAGTATAGTTTTGATATTTCATTAATAAAAGCAATTGAGCTTACTGAAATGCCGTTTCTCCATCCGGAGTTGAAAGAACCATGGATAATTCAAGTGGTTGCTTAAAAATTAACTTTGGAAAGTACTCTTTTTGAATTAATTTTTATTTGTTTATTTTTTTTTAGTATTTATAATTTTTATGGCATTTATTTATTTGATGCACTTTAGCAAATCCTGAAATTGTTCCTTTTGCTGTACTTTATAAGTTCTTTTTTTAAAGTATGCTGTGTTGATAATTTCAAAACTTTTTATAATTCTTTATTTTCCCTTTGTAAATAAAAGCAGTTATGCAATTTTTGAAAATAATTCAATTTTTCTCTTCAGTAATTCCATATTTTAGAATTCAAAAATTAAGATAACAAAACATAATTATATAATAAAAGATAATTTAATATATAGTTTAATAATATTTATTAGATAATTAATTAGTTAACTTAATATCTAAAAATAAGTAATAATAAATGTTTTTTTTTTCATATTTTTTATAGTTTTCAGAAAAATTATAATCTTTATTATCTGCTTAGTGTTTTATTAAAAACCGAGATGATGATGATGTCGTGTACACTTTTTACCATATTTTAGAACAGAAGAGGGGTGTAGTAGCTTCTGAGGGTATGCACACCTGAACACCCGAAGGCAGAAATCTGACTTCTAACTCATATGAAGATGACACATACTCTCACTCGCTTGCACAGCTCCTTTTGACAGGGGGAGAGGAGAACATTCACACATCTCACAGATAGCACACAGAAGAACAATCCTGCCCCAACCGGGACTCTAACCCTGGACTCACAAAACACGAGGAAGACCTCTCTATCAGAAAGCCGACATTAAAACCGAGTAAAAGGTACTAATAATGTGCTAAAAATACTAACTAATAAAATACTAATCATGTTAATAAAAAAATTATGCACTCCCAATAAAATGCTGATTGAATATTAGCTCAAAATTTTATAGTCGCTAAATGTTAGATGATTTAGAATGATTAAAAATAGTTTTATTTTAATTGATTTGAAAACTGAGAAGAAGAATACAAAAATAGACTGTGCAAAGAAGAAAACTGCATCAGCTTCAAGAGTGCTTCTGAGTATCTGTGAGAATGTCTTTGATATGTTCTTTTATAATTTATAAAAAAAAAAGAAAATTTTGCTTAGAACACAATAGAATAAATATTTACATGTCATTAATAGCTGTATCTTTTTATAAATTAATACTTTATCAATATACTTCATATGATGAGATATTTATAAATGTTTGAAATCGGATATAAATAAATGTTTCATTTGTATAATTTTGATTCTGATGGTAAAAGTTCAAAACATAAACATTTCTAGGAAAACTAATACGTGGTGGTTGATCAGAATATTTGATGTACGGTATTGGATATTACTAACAAAAGGTTGAAATTTTCCTTAAAATTATCAATACCTGAAACAAATAACAAGTAAATTTTAAAAAAATCTTATTTTTTAATACTGTCTTTTCTAGACAAATGGTATTTCATTCTTAGTTGCATTTATCAGAAATAAAGTATTTGCTTAAATCTTTTAAGAAGGAAGAATGCACTTTTTTCTTTTTTTTTTCAAAATCACCAGGATAATTTATTTCTTAAATAACATCTTAAAAATTCTTCCTATTTTTTATCCACCCACTTCGCTATAAAATATGTTATCAAGATTCTATTATCTTCAAACATCTTCATCTTATCTCCTCCTTTCAAGAAAGGGTGGGTTCTCTTCACTGTAGAGGAGGAAATATTAAGAAGTCCGGCTTATGTATTACAAGAGGCGGATTTTCTTATATCATACGGCTTAAAGAAATGTAAATACTAAGGTTCGAGTTTTCTTCGATAACTGTCAAAAGCTCTTTAACATCTGACGTCCAATGCTCTGAAAATTTTAAGAAATAGACGGATTTTATATATTTTTGAGAATTAGAATTGAATCAAACTCATATAAAACTCTTACCCATTAACAATTTTCTTATTTCTGTAAATTGAGCATATTGATTAGAATGACATATTTTAAACATTTAATAAAGTTTTTTTGATAATTTGGCTGTTTTCACATAAAAATATAATTTGCAAAGTATCCTCTAAAGAACTTACTTGTATGTGTTATATAATTAAATGTTATGCTTAAGTACCTGGAATTTATCAAGATTAAATTTCACAATTTCCATTTTTCTTTTGGAGTTTATGATTTTGCAAAAACAACGATTTTCGATGCAGATAGATTACAAGATGAATAGGGTTTAAGATCTCCTTTCTTTATCGGCATGTGCGGTGATATATTTTGTATTCAGCCATTTCCATTAGAAATTAGTTTAATTTACTGATATAAGAGCATTTAATTGTAATATTTTACTCCATTATTGCTTCGTTTCATTTATTGCTAAAATTACCTATAATACATGAATACGTAAGATGGTTCACCATAGTCCTGCGTGTCCATATTTTTACTATTAAATCATGGTAAAATGTTATGTATAGTTGATTAATATTGTACTAAACAGTTTCATATATTTAAAACATTATGTCACATTGCAACTTATCTAGACATTGAACACTTCAAACAAATAATAGAATCAAATCATGAAATACGACATTCTGTATGGTCAAAACATAGAGTGATATGTGACTTTTTCTGAAAAAAAATATTAAACTTAAATTTGCTGACATTGCACTGATTCAAATAAATTAAATTCACCTCCAAGAGACCCCTAATAATATTTTTGACTCATAAATAAAGATAAAAAAAGCATCCTCTTATAATTCAAATTATATCAGAACATGAGAGATTGCCTTCCAAAGATTTGGACGAATGTAAAAAATGATCTCATCTTTGGAGGTTTTCGAAGAATTTAAATGAATGTGTATTGTATCGGAACAGAAATAGAGCTTAAATGTTAAAAACAATGACATAACGTAGCATTAAATTAGCCAGGAAATCTTAAACCACTAAAAGATATCCTGCCAAAAGCTAACAACTTCCGCCAACCATTTAAAAGTTCTTGCCGTTTGTAAATAAGGAAGTATTTTTCATAATATCTTATTTAACTGGAGTACAAATAAAATGTCATTTAAACCAGTATAATTTGAATCCTTATATAAATTAACGTATCCAAGTTTTTTAATCTATTCAAAATATATCAAAAATATAGCTTGCATTACTCAGCTAATCCTTTCTTGCTAGTTTAGAAAGAATATTATTTAAAAAATTACTAAAGTTTTATTAAAAATAAAAGTAAAAAAAACTAATGCAAAATCTTAATGTTAAATTGTAATTATTGTTGTCAATTTTTTAAATCTATTTACATATATTTTGATACAACCTTGGTTTACATACATTTTTGTTAAATCTTCATCAACGAAAATACTCTAATCTTTAATTTTTTTCTCCATTAAAATCGTTCCAAATTAATTGTGGTTTCACGAATCTCTAACGCTCTTTCTAGAAAAATAAATTCCCTTGGAAAATATGTTAATATATCTTCTTATACAACGCTTGGACTTCTTTTATAGAATTAATTTATAATACATTGAAAAAATGTGATTGATTCAAAAGAATGTTTTAATGTTTCAAACAACAAAAATAATTTAATGAATCCATTTTTTAGTTCTTTCTAAAGAATTAACAAGGTGACCAGGTGACTCTAAAATGTTGCTAAGAAAAAGAGGAATTTTATTTTATCGTTTTAACAATGGATATGTTTATATATGTGTAACACTTGTATAAGATGTTACTGCAATGTTTAGTTCTCAAGTGTTTATGTATAGCATGTTCGTTCCCAGGATACACGCCTTTTGTTCGAACCACCCATCAAATAAGATTACTGTTTCTTTTTCCATCTCTTACCTATAGTAGAGAAGAGGGGTGGAAGGATAATCTAATTAGATAAAAAGGTTCGGGTGAATTAGATAGTAGCAAGCAAGTCACGTGGCAGTTTAGTATGCCCAAATTCCAGAATTAGTAGTAAACCTTGTTCTTCTGTACAGTTATCCTGTATTTAAATTAACACTGATATAGTTAACTGTGTATCGGATAAAAATTTGTCGTGACCATTTAAACAACCAAAATTTGAGATTTTAAATTTAAATTTAAATCAATTTATAATATGTTAAAAACTTTTCTTTGCAAAAAAATATTATTCACAATCATTATAATTATTTAGTATGAACCTTTTGTTTTTGGATAGAAATAAATAATTTAACTTGATATGGGACATTGGGAAGTTGAAAACATAAGAAGTATCATGTGTATAATTTTCTTATTTTCCCATGCTATACCAAGTATACTTAGTAAATTACCTAAAAATAAATCCAAGATAAATAATTGCCAAAAAATAAAAGCTATTTTATATATAAATTATTATTATATGTGCGTTGTTTTAATTTTTCAAAAAGATTCAATTAACAAAAGTACTTTAATGAAAATACAAATAATATATTATGAAATATTGCTTAGTTTAATGCCATGGATTCGAGAAAACTTGATTGGTTAAATCAAACACTTAAAGTAACTAAGAATAAAATATTATCTGCTAGAATCTCACCTATCAAATTATGAAAGTTTTGGTGTGTAACAATAACTTAATTTTATTTATTTCAAGTATCCCAACACATAAATTAAAAACTGAAACAATAAATTTATTATGCTTAATAATTTGAAATTATTTCAATGCAGCTGGAACATTTTAATAAAAAATTAAAAACTGATAATAGATTCATGTACCTTTGAATCTATTTCCGTGTTTAGAATTGTTTTCAGTTTCATCAGAAAAATACTTACTTAATGTTTAGTAAAAAATTATTTCTTTCTTCTTTTAAAAATCTTATGACAATATGATACAGACATGAAATGATTAATTCACTTAAAGAAATAGAAACTTTTATTAATCATAAATTACAACAAGAAAGAATATATAACATTTTGTAAATTTAGAATATTTTAATGACGAAATATTTATCTTTTAAAAATAAAACCTTTAAGAGCATTAACCATAATTCTTTAATTATGCCCTATTAAATTAAATCAGGAATAAATTTAATCGAATATACTTCATTTAAGTTTCTCAAATGCGCTGTTTCTTCAAACAATAGTTTTTAAGGATTAATACTTGCAATGTTATTAAAAAATAATTAACTAATTTTAAAAATCATCAAAAAATTAATAAGAATTGATTGAATTCTAATACTTGATTGAAAAAAGTATTAGCGAAAACTAAATATTTACATAAAAGGACGAATCTCATGGAATTTTTCCTGATTCTTTTATTATTGTTAAATTAATTTGGATTTTGATATGGAACAAATAGGGAAATTTCATATTTGATTTTCAAGTCAATATATAATTAAAATCTGATTTCCAGTTTTGTGCATTATAGGAAAATATTTAAGCTTTTATTTCCTCAATAAAATTTGTAAATCCCTGAATATACTGATTGAAACTGGTATTAAAGGTCTATAACTGTATTTAATTATCAAGATAAATATATTTTATAACACACACAAAAAATCCATAAAAAGCGTTTAGTACCAGCATATTTTAATCTTATTAAATATGAAATGGAAGATAACTGAAGCATTAAATTACTCACAATGAACTGCGTTCTGTTACAGTTAATAACAAATAGCAAAACGTTGAAATGAATATTATATAGTTTAATTCCAGGCGACATGAAGTGTAGTTTTAAAAATAATGTATAGTCATAAAATCTATGCCAATTCATTCGAAATTAAAACTACAGAATTTCTCTAATTATTTTAAAAAATTATTTGGTTTTAAATAAAAAATTCATTTAAGCATTTAATTACGAAACAAGATTAAGTTAGTAACTTATAATCAAAGTTTAAAAGTATTTAATAAACAAATTTTCAAAATTATCTATTTTTTGGTAATAAATAACTTTCAAATGGAATTTATACTTAAGGTCAAATTTATTTTGTCTTTTTGATCAAGTATTGTCAGTGAAACTCTTAACATAATTTCTATTTCATAATCGTATAATACAATTTTTTATTAACCTGTTAAGCAAATCAAAATATACATATAATATTTTTTAAAAAATTAGGCAAACAAAATTTCATCAATGACTTTAATTACGAATTTGATATAAAAAGTAGTTAATTGTAATGATAATTCATAAAATTATTTTTATAATAATTAAAAACCAAGTAAAATATGCATATTCTTTGATTTTCAATGCATAAAAATTGTTAGGATAATAATTCTTGTAACAGGTAAAAAAAGTCACTTTTTGATTAGAAGGGATTCTGATTGATAAACTAAAAAAATTTAGTGCTATCATCCGTAATCTATTATTTATTACATCATTCTCAATATGAAAGATGTGTGGGGAGATTAAACAATCTTTTGAGTTTTCCAAGATAAATAATGGATTAGTTTAAGTTAATATTGTGAAAATTTATCGACAAAGAATATTTAAATACTCCACACTTTTAAACACTAATGATTTTCACAGTGAAACCATTGCCGCCATTTTGTTATTTGTTGAATGGTTGCAGTAAATTTTGATTGATGTATCGTGATTTTCAAGATTTGAACTAAGATATGCTGTTTTAAGAATAATTATTTTTAGTTATTTATGTTTACTTTAAAGAATAATCTTTTTGTATAATCACTATTTATTTATAACTTAATAATCCGTCCTGTTAAAAAAATCAATTATCATCAGTTAAAAAACATCAATCATCAAAACGAGGGTAGATTAAAAAGTTTAAGACTTATCTCCTGTGCATAAAGAGCTTCTTATTAGTTTAATTTTGGTATTTTGAGGTATTTCTTTTTTTTTCTGTAATGTTTTTTATCAAAATGATTAACAGCACTTTTCCAGCCGTACTATAAAATGTATTAAACTACTGGCAATATTTCTAAGTATCACTTTCGGAAAATAGACTATGTACATGCAAATTACATTGGATGTAAAAGCTTTTAAAACGATAAAGACATAATGCGTAAAAAAGAGTTATAAAGAAATTGAAATTAGTTAACTAACTCTCAATATATGAAATTTCACTTCCTAAGAAGGTACAACGGAATTTCAGCAGGTTATTTGATCTTTTTTTATCCTTCATGAAGAAAAAAACTATTCAAGTTGACACAAGGGATGTATAAACTTCGGATTAAAATTAAGACTCAATTTTAAATTTAAAAAATACAACAATTTTCTGTTATATGAATTTACTGTAAGTGGGTTTTGTAAACAAGAACCTATTAACTACATATTATTCCCGAACGTTTAATTAAAAAACGTTTATTTAAATAGTGTACTGTCTTATATTTTCCAAGAATAAAAGTATTTTTAGCTATTTATAGGATTCTCATCCTACCAGGAGATGTAATAAAATGAAAAGCACCACTTGCGTTACTTATATAGTATTTGAAAATTTCTTAAATATTCCATAATATGTTTCAAAAAATAATAAAAACATTTGAAAATTATATAAATATAAAAAACACTTGAAAATTATATAAATATTGTACGAAATGTAATAATTATAAACAACTGCAATCAATTCATTTTTTATTAGACTTCCCAAGTTACTGAATAAACATAGACAGCGAAAAAATATTTATGGCAAAGATTACTAAGTGTCATATTATTACATTTGGTTAAGCTTTGTTAATTCCTTGATTTTGTGCAGTGAAAATTTAGACAGCTGATATCTGCTTAGGGGGTCATCTCGTATCTGATCACAATTGAAAATAGCGAGTTCGTGTCCAAATAAACTCATTGGTGCCCCAAAACCAAACTTTAATAAAATTAAATTTAAAGATACGAAACAATTATTTTATAAGATTTTTTGAAAAAAATTCAAAGTAATTGAATGATTTTTTCAAAATATTTTGATAATGAAACTATAATATTTCAGCCATTTCAAAAATATTGTTCAAATGCCCTTAAAACAAAATGATAAAGCAATTAATCTGGAATACAGGCAATAAATATTTCATATACTTTCTCAATAAATTTCAAAGCAAAACTAATTAATTTCCTTTTAAAAAACGAGATTAAATTTTTAATAATGAAGTGCTTTGAAAAATAAATCACCATCAATTTTCCTTTTTTCTTACGTGAAGTATCAAATGTTTAAAAATGCCCCATGTAATTATAAAACCATGCAATACTTCATTATGGCCATTAAATTAAAATACTTCGACTACAAACCTTGGTATTATCTTATTTATCAAAACAAGGAATAGAAACTATAAAAATAAGATTGTATTTCACCTTTCATCTGGAGAATTTGCATGAAATTAGTAAGATAAATTTTTATATGTTAATTATTTAAGACAGTCAAATTATTTTCTATATTAATAAAAAATTGTTCAAAATGGATGCGTTTCATTTTTATTTCCAAGTTCTTTAAATTAATGAAAATTAGGAAACTGGAGTATTGTTTAGGGTATAAGTATATATGCGCTTAAGTATTTTATGGAATAAATTTAAAATTCGAAGAACGTTCTACAGTTTAAATAGAAGAATCACAATAAAAGGTAATTAATTTTGTGTTCCTTATTTCAAACTCCTATAGGAATGAAACCATTCTGCTTTTTTCTTTTAAACGAAAGACGTATTATTTTTTGTAAGTAAATGTAATCACAAAATACAATTAATTGAATAAATCATATTTATGTTTCAAAAATTTTCATCAACAAATCCCTAGTTATTTGATTTTTTTTTGTCTCTATTATGGTAATCGATGATTTAAATTTTCTACAGGAGGATAAAGTTAAATTATACAATTTTGAATTGATTTCTATACAAGTAAAAATCTTTTGTTCCCAAATATGCAAATCGATTAAACTGATTGTCGGAGTTAATGTAAAATCATCATTAAACATATTAAATACTGAGAAACTAGTAAAAAGAAAGTTTCATGATACTAATTCGAATTTTGAATGTTTAGTAAAAATAATACATTCATTTTAATAAGTAAAAACGAGCATTGGTTTTGATTGATCAATCATGGTTTCGATCGGAAATTTATTCTTCAAAATAAAACATAAAAAGTAAAAAAATAAAAAATAATAACAACAAAAGGCTTAGGAATTCCTTTTTAAATAAGAATAATTACATTTCGACAACTATGAATAAACAATTTGTGAATGATTATATTTTCTTGTCCTAAATATACTGTAATTTTTTTAAGTTCAATATTATACCAGAAGCTATAAAATATTTTTTTAACTTAAATTGAAACCAGATTTTCATTTTGAGGCAACTATTGACAATTATGTGAATAAATGGTTTATTAATTTAAAATTGTCTAAGGATGCTGAAAAAAGCATTCAATATTTGAATACTTAAAAAATTCTAAATTATTAATTCGGTTGAATTGAGGGGAAAGAAAGCATTTTACTGGTTATTTTATCCACTTTCAGTAACCTTAAACAACGGAAACTGTGAAATATATTAATGCAAATGTTTACTTTTTATAAGATATCATGTTATTTTTGTAAGAAATTTTATTAAATAAAAATCGGACAATAACTTCTCTCAGATGCAGCACATGAAGCCATATAGCAAATATAAATCACGCATTTAGTATTTATTAATAGAAATATATATTTATGCATATATTTGTTTCCTGCACCAGCATTTACTACTTTTTTAATCTCTGTTTTAAATAATAAATAATTGATACATTTTAATTTCTGTAATTAAATTTAGTAAATTTACAATTTTGTGATAAAATTATCTTGAAATTGTAAAATTGCTTTGAATTTTTGTGATAAATTACTAACTTTTCAATTACCTAGTAATTATTAGAAAATGTAAAACTTAAGGATAAACTAGAGGCTAAAAACAATAAACAGACACAGATGAAATAATAAAGCCCTTCTCGCTCTAGTTGTAATGAAATTCCAGAACCACTTTAACATGTTTTTTTTTGTTACTTTAAGACTAGTAAGCATTTTTCATACATAGCATTTCAAAGAATATTTCATCTGAATATCATTTCTTCTTCGATTAATGAAAGTGTTTATATTTTATTTAATTATAAGCCAACAAATTTATTTCTTTTTATGTTGTTTCATCTCAAGATAATAAACATGGATTTTTGTCCACACACATAATATTCCCGCTTGTGAAAATGTCAAAAGTATGCTGTCTGAAACGAACAATTAATTTTTGAATATTTCTTTTAACAATCATCTAAATTCTTCCAATTTAAAAGATAATTGAATAAAGTTGTTGTTTTTTTCAAAAATTTACATCTACTGTTTAATGTATTAAATCTGTACTTTGCTTACCGAAGGAAACAACATCGAAACAGAGAAATTATTAATAATAAGATAATTAAGATAATTGGAAATCTAAAAACTGCTGAAAATAATTGAAGTTTCTAAAATCTACAAAATTCTCGGGATCACGAATATTAGGATACCAACAGCGAAAGTTTTTTTTTCAGTTTTCTTTGCTCTATCAAGGAAACTACAACATGCTTAGAGAAAGAGCTGATTCCCATACATGAGTCGTACGTTGAGTATTCAATTTATACTGAGAAAGTGAAGTGAATCCATAGTCCTATAATTGTAATAAACGATTTTAATCACTTATAAAGGAACCATGTACCCGATACTGACTATGGCCCTCGAGATAGCCACAAACCGACCTACTTGCATCTTAAAGGAAACTCCCCGAAGTGCCTAAAACAATCGTGTACCGAGTACTCAGTCATTATTGAGCGGAACATTGACTAGATATTAACTGTTGAATTCAGTTCACAGAAATCATTAGTAGAGAATAGCAGACGTTTTGGAAGTGTGAATATCTGACTGCTGTCTCTCTCCTATCGAGTTCACTAATTGTGTTGTTACAGTTATTTAGTATCGAGTTTTAACTTGAGTGATGCTGTTTTTGTTATGCACATTTCCATAATTTGGTAGTTTTTGTTTTGTTTTGCATTTTTTTCGGGTTAAATAAAGTGTCGTTATTTGTCATTGATTCTGTACAAAATAATGTACCTGATTGCAAACTGATTCTATCCGAAATTAGCATCTTGAACATTTAATTTAGCTGCATATTCAGTGATTCTGCTATGAATAATTCACCTTTCTACTAAATTTATTACCTTTTTTCATTTCATACCTTTAGTTCACACTCTCCTTATACACATATATATCATTTTCAAATATATAGACCTTGTTCAAATTTTTCATTGTTAATAACATTATTTTTATTCATCCACTCAAGTTCAAATTCATTTTTTAAAACTTGTAGGGCATGACACTTGAGGAAATAGAAATCAACAGAGAATAGCTCAATCAGTAAATTGCCAGGAATTCAGTAATTTTCCCGAGAAGGTGAAAAATACGAAAATACTGAAAAATACTGAAAATTAATCATTTTTAATAAACTATTTTAAGTGATTGTAATCATATTATAAAAAAGTAACTATTATTTTATTTCTTGACCTAAGTAGAAATTTATTTAAAAGTATTTTTATTTCTTGTTTAAGTTTATTGTTTCCCAAAATAAAAAAGTTTTAAAGTTTTAAAATTAACCAATGTAATTACTCAAAATTGCTTAAACTTTTTAAAAAATCTGTAGTTGTGAGTTATTACATTAGTTAATTTTGATATTTCGTACTCAAACTACAAGATTAATCCCAACTTTTGTTTCAAAAGGTTTAGAGTAAGTAATAATGAAAATTGGAGCTCTTTCAAACAAATTTGGTGCACTTGGAACATTTTTCATTGACGTTATTTACAGCTAATATTATATTATTAACATCCCTAACTTATAAATGAATTAATATAATGCTTTGAAATTTTGTGTGTAGGCTCCTATAGTGTTATTCTTTTAATGTCTGTAAAATTTCAAATTCCTAAGGTGAAAATTGCAAAAAGTCATTTTAAAGGTCCCTGGTCACCTTAAAGAAAACGACAAAATTTAAGATTAATCTAGATTTCATGAAAGTTGATATAAATGTATTCATACAATATTTGTCGTGACGATTTTATTAAAAGTCTGAACAACTTTTTTCAAATAATAGCGAAGGATATATAAGATTAAATATAGAGGTTAAGAGGAAAGGAGGAAAAATTTAATTTAATATGGAATATTATAAAAAATATAAAGTGCAAATATTGCATATCTGAAAAAAGAAATAACACAGAAAATGAACAAAAGCTAAGAAAATAAAAATCAGTCTAGAAAATTAAAACGCACACGTTAAAATAAAAAAATTAATGAATTTATAGAACACTTAATTAAGTAATAAGAATAGAAATTGTCTTTTCCCAGCAAGGAAAAAAATATTGTACAATATGAAGTATGTTGGAAATATTAATCATAAAAATCCTTTAAGTTAGAAGATAAAGAATTTCAATAAAAGTAAACTTACGTCTCTTATTAAATAGTATTAGAAAATATATTATTTTCAAAGCAATTTTTTTAACATTGGAAGTAGTAATGGAAGTAGTTCTTACAGTGCATTCAATATTTTTTATCGACATCAATCAGAAAGAATTGAATTTAAAAGTATTGTATTAATTCCTTATCAACATTTCTTAACAATTTTCACGGACAAAGATTTTTCAGCTCAGAAATTTATCGATGAAGGGCTTCAATATCAAAACTTTCCGAGGATCAGTGCCAACTTTCGGGAACAGCTGTTCGTCCTTAGTAGCGTTTTTTTAGTAACGTTCTTAGTTCTCGTTTTTAATCTTGTTCTTTCTGCTGCAGAATTTGTAACGATAATATGCTTTTGAAATGAATGTTATCTTTATATCCCTTAATGCATCTTTTTTATGAATGTAATCAAAAATGTGATCCTTAATGTTATTGTTGTAAGCTCTTTAGCAGGTATGCGTGAACTAAATAAATAATTCTTAATATACAATTGCATTCTTATATTAGTTATGGGCATATTTTATATAATTAATCGCCAATGCCAACAAAACATAGTTCTCCTACTGGATATTAAATTAAAGAAATTTCTTTGAAAAATCCTTTTTCTTGTTCAGTAATCAAACATTATATTTTATTTTTATTTCTTCTCATTTTGATTCTAATGAAAATCAATGCAAATCTTGTTTCCAATAACAAAATGATTTAATCCTTCGGTTAATCAAATTATTTTTATATTGGGAGAAATTCTGTTGTTAACCTGAACTAAGCTTTATTTTTTCATATAAAACTACATTATGCATTATTTTATATCCTTTCATTTAATATTCCTTGATCTTAGGAAAGAGCGGAAAATCCTCCTACTGTTCAATAATTTTATTTAATTTGTTACTTTGTTATTATTTTGTAAGCTCTTTCGAATTTGTATTTCTAAATAACGAATCACTAATTATTAAGACAAGCACCATTTCTGTTATTTCTATTACAAATATAATAATTTCCTTTAACTTTGATCTACATTTCTATTAGTTTGAAAGGTCAAGAAAGAAAAGATGAAACAGTTATTTTTAGAACTATTGCTCCCACTACAAAATTACTGCCAGACAGATATTCAATAATTTAATGAATTTATTTATCTTAATTGAGTAAATGGCCAAAAATGATAAATGAATCCTCACAATATTTGTCTAGTACATTTATTCAATAAAGTTCTGACTTTTAACGAAACTTTTTGCAATAAGAGAGAAAAAAACTGCAAATTGACGAAACATTTTTTAACAAAATTAGATGCGCTTTTACTTTTTATTGTTTCGGAGAGATGAATTCAAAATATTTAGAAAGAAATTAATTAAAATAGAAAATGATAACAAAAGGTTAGATGCTATATAGAAATTTTGTGATTTCATATCGTTCATAATTTTTCACAAACACATACGCAACAGTATTCAAGCGTTAAACATACTAATATTATCAATATAAAACTAATGACATAAAATTTCATATTATGATAAACAGTATTCGAACATTAGACATAATAATCGTTTGATATAGTAATGAGTCTGTAAAGATTATTAATGTTTTGATAAGTCGAATAAAATGATAAAATATTATTATTAGCCATCAGACAATATCATTATTTATTTTTATCAATTTATTTCAAGTGTGATATGATATGTTTTTTAAAAATTGTTTAGTAAAAATAAAATTCACATCTACTTTTTAACAGAGGAGGATATAAATTATAATGTTTAAAAATGCAGTTAACTACGTTCCATTCCATTCAAATTTTATTTAATATTAAAAGACAAATTGGTTATGGAAAACATTTTGGAATAATATTTCCCCACTTAATTAATAATTTTTTTCAGATGTTTCAAAACTATTACCATATTTACCATATTACCACATTTATAATTTTTTCAAATTTCTTTTCAAAGATTTTTATAGTTATTATAAATTCAAATAACTATAAAATATAAACTCCGAAATTAGAAGTAGTACACCATGACGATTAAAATTATTCAACTATGGCAGACTCGTTTTGCAGAAATACAAGGGTTATTTTGGAATTTACCTCATAATTTTGTTCTGAGGTCAGATAAGAGGCACACTACCTAAACTGGCTTTTTCACTTAAAACTTTAGATAATACGACTACAACAGTGTGTGAGTTTTAAATCCGATAAATTGGATTTTAAGTGCACTAAGCTCACTTAAGAGCCAGACTTATAGTGAAATCGGGTTTTCAACCATAGACGAGATCTTACTCATAACACATTTGCGTTCCCATAATATTAGTTAACACCTGCTTGCTGGTTGTTTTATTTTGGGCTGGTTTTTCATTAATTTTTTTCTATAAAATGTGTGATTAATAGTTAAATTGGTTAACCTACTTTTATGTATATAATGCGAAAATAAAGAAGTTTTATTTTGAAAAGAATTACGTTGCATTGTTTTTATTTGGAAGATCGAAGAAAAATAGTGATACGTTGATTTTCTTGTATCTGAATAATGAAAAGTACATGTTATAATGGACATTTAAACAACTTCTCATTTTTTTCCTTTATTGATTTCCTTTATTTTTATTAGAGAATAGACTAGAGTGTTTTGGGGAGATAAGTGCTGTTGGTTAATCCTTCGAATTGATTTTTTTTGCTTTATAAATAATAAATAATTAGTTATAAGTTTAGCTCTTATCTGAATGACATAAGAATACATACTTTTCCTCGCATAGGTTTGTCTTTAGGTACTTTGGAAATTAATGTTTTCTAGATTCGCGTGCATTCTAAAAAATGTTTGTATTAAATAAACACTTTATTTCCAATGTATAAATTATTAAATGCTGTTACTTGAATCAATAAGGCCATAAAAGCGATATAAGTAAGTAGTATGCCCATTTCTGTGGCATATATACATTTTAAATTATCAAATTTGATAAATATTTTTTATAACTGCATTTGTTTATATTTTTTCTTGCTCGAAAATTTACATAACTGCTGTTAACTAACAAAATTCATCTCTCTTATTAACTCTTATTTACTTTTCTTATTTACTCATCAAACTCTTATTTACTCAAAAGCATTTTCTCCCATGTAGTAATTTGAAAATATTGAGACCCACTTACACATGAACTTATTATATCAAGTATAATATAAAGATCCTTTCTAGAAAGCACATTTCCTTTAGAATCTATGTTGTTTCCCCTTACAGAAGGAAAGGAATAAGAGCCTCTGATAATGCATGTCCTTAAATAAAATATCAGAAAAACGATGAGAAAATCAGTGGCTTTTGTGTCCTTGATAAATCACAGGCTGAGTGCCAAAGGACAAGTATTCCTCCCTTAGCTCTCGTTTAATGCTTTTACAGAGGACGGAACATGTGAAACTGAAATTTAAAGCCTCAAAGCTATGTTTAAAAGATTTCTTTCCGGAAGCTGACTTTCTGTAAATCATTTCTTAAGAACATGAGTCATTTGTGTATCAGATTGTGCATCGTGGTTTATTTTGATTTGGCTGGGATTTTATTCTTTTATTTCCATTTCCCATTCATTGAAATGAATTGTATACGATTCACTTTTTCTATTTACATTAAATTTGTCCTTAATTTAGTAAACGAAATTTAAGAAATGCTGTTTTAAATTAAATAAGAAATAAGAATTCTGGGCATATTACTTATATCAGGGAAATTACATCTAATCTCTCTAATGTACAATTCAAGTTTATTTTACATTATGTATACTATTATCGTCTATTATCATGCGATATTCATATCATGTTATTCTCAATAATATGAAATTATGAAATTTTATTCATATTGTTTCCAAGCATATACACAAAAGAAGTAAAATAACGCGCATAAGCAGTAGATATAATGTAATTTATTTTCAGTAAGACAATAAAAGAATGAATTATTTCTGCTTTAATATGTAATTGAGTTTAAAAATAATTTATAACAGAAAACTTCTATATTTGTATATTTTATGAATGTTTTTCTAAAATCATCATATTTTGAATTGATAGAGTCAAATAGTTTGTCAATCTTCCAAAGGAATTCTGCTGCTTCTACCCATTTTCTCTCTATAATATTAGTTGCAACATGTAAATTCAAAGCAGCTGCAAGAGATTGACTTATTACCTACAGAAAGAAAGCAAACGCTGTAGAAAAAGATTCAGGCAACTTGTTTTTTTAATGAAAAGCATCAATAAATTGTACATTATTATGAATAAACCAGCAATTAAATAAAAGCTTCCTTGAGAATACGAATCAAAGAAACATAAATTAATTAACAAAACGATTTTGAATGCACTATTCCTTAAACACATAAATTAATCTTCAGTCTTTGAAAATAAAACTGAATATAAAGAGAAAATTTTAATCTGACATTTTGGAAATTATTACAGAATATGATAAGTGTAGTAGGTTTATCTGTAAAAAATTAAGTAGATGACGTAGAAATTTTTTGAATAAACATGCTAGAATTAATGGTATAGGATAAGTATTAAATTATGACTATTTCTATCTGAGCTGCATTGTATTTAGTCCATATGCTTTAATATGTTTTTGTTAGGCAGATTAATATGTTTGTTCTATTGGCAAAACACTTTTTAAAAAAACCCATAATTACTATAAAAGTAAATGTCCGCAATATAAGTTATTTTATTCATTAATCAAGAGATTATAATACTACTATTTGACTTACACTTTTTAAATTCAACTTGTATAATTTGTCTATATGTTTCCATGAAGCATATCAAGTTTCAGCTCAATTACAGCTGAACTACCAGCAAAATATATCCCATGGTCTATAAGTTGTTTCGCATTGATTTCAAGAGATTTGGAGGATCATATATATCAAAAAAATTTCTAGAGAATCCAAATATAAGTGCATGCCTAGTAAATTTCAATTCTTTGAGCAGTTTTTAGTATTTGAGCCTGGAATTTACAAATAAAATGCAATTCTAATACAGCAGTGAAAAAAAAATAACAAAAACGGGAAATTCTCAAATGTTGAAAGTAAATATTCTTCAATATGAGGACAATTAAATTGTGTTAATCTTAATTCATGGCTTAAGTACAAGAATCTTGAAATGTTTTGTCTCAAAATTTAGCATTTCTTAAAAAGTACTGAAAATTTTCTGGGGTCACATACCATTTTCGTGATCAAAACCATTTATTATAAACAGAAAATATAATTATCTATTACAAACTTGATACAAGCACATAGAAAAATATCAACATTCAGATTAAATTAGGAAACATGCTGTCATCACTTCATATTTAAAGCAGTAAGTCATTAAAATTTATTTTTAAAAAATTAAGAATCAATGAAATATAGCTATAAATAATATTTAATTAATTAAATTTACAATTATGCAGCAATTATTTAATTATTATTAATTTTTCTCCTTTATCCAAAATCACATCCGGCATTCGCACCCACTCAAAAAATATACAAGATACACAATGAAGAAAAATCTAATTATTTAAAAAATAGAAAACGCATGAAACAAGAAAAATCCAAGCAAAATAATAATTTCAAATGCAAAAAAAATGAATCAAAAGAGAATCTCCAAATTTCAGCTCCCAACAAGCAGAATTCTCGGCGAGTTTCGGTTTCATTTCTAAAATTCAAGGCTTTCATTTCGTTCCTATATCAATGTATCAACTGCGATGGCGCTGCAATCGTTTATTTCACTTCGAAGTGAGACCTCTGAATATTTACAAACAGCTGTGATTTAAAAATTGACTTTATGTTTAATATTTTATACAATTTAATTGATAATATATTACTTAGTTTAGATTTAAGTACGCCAGTGTCCTGGCGCAAGTTCAGCGTATATATTCCATGATCTGGGCTACCTTAGTTCGAGCTTTGTTGTTCTTCATCTGTTCTATCTGTCAGACATGTGAATGTGCCCACCTGTGCTGTGCAAGCGAATGTTATTCGTGAGTAGGTAAGACGTACTGTTAGCCTTAGTTGGCATGTTATTTAAAACAAGAGCCGCACCCTCAGCTTAAAAACGCTGACAATGCCAACAAGCTTCTATAAGCGAGAACAAATAATTGGAATTATCGAGAGATAATAAATTACATAATTAATATTATTTCATTTATTGCTTTATCAATTGTTTGAATTTGTATTAATGGAATCAGATTTTGTCAAGTTTTTGAGTTTGATTCTGAACTATTTATTTAAAACTGTTGGCAAAAATCTTTCTACGAAAAACAAATTAACTAAATTATATATATAATGTATCAGTTTAAATGCAACGAATTTTCTTATAGCTCATGTGTAAGTACAGAACCTTCTCGGTATTAATATACTGTACACTAATCAAATTATCTCTTTCAACAAGAAGAAAAATTTTTTCGTATAATCTTACTAATGTGTTTTTAATCAGAACCCATTTTTCATTTTTCATTTAACTAGTTAATAAGAGTAACAGGTTAACTCTATTTTTTGCAACTTGTTAAATTTTTATGGTTTAATAATTCTTCAAGTTCGTTAATAATTTGCCTTTAGTTTTTTACAGCATTATTGTCTTAAGTTAGGAGGGAAAATATAGAATTATAAAAAATAAGAAGGTTTATATTTAAAGAATTCTGTAACTAAAATTTTCAAAATATATTTATTCAGAATATAAAATTACTGCAAATTTATAACAAAAAAGAAAATACGAGATGAAATACAATTTCCTAGGTTTTTTAAGTGACTTAAAACTTAAAAGAAATTAGAAAATGCCTATTGAAAGGAAATTCAAAAGCAGACGATAATTACTTTCGTTATACAGAGCGCAGTGTCACAGAATGCTGATTTCGTTTGCTTAGTATGTGAAATAGATGATTCGATTACAGGGATTCGCTCTTCCAAAAGAATTCACTTCTAAAGAAAATTTATGAGGTGAATGGCAATTAGCTACATTAAAAGTTCTTTTCATACCACTGTGATATTTGTAGAGCAATATTATTCTATAGAATGAACGTTTAAATTTTAGATGATCAAAATCTATCGATTCTTTGTTCATTTCCTTTGTTTCTAATTCTTTATACTAATAACAAATTCAATAATATGGGATAATTTTATTAATTTAAATAGAAAACATGCATTTTTCCTCTTAATTTTAAGAAGTGCCAATTAAAGTAAACTCGGGAAGTATATCGTATAATAATTTTATATTTTCTAGAATTTAATTATAATTCAAAATAGGTTTCTCACTACATTCTACATATTTTCTTAATTTGTTTCGAATTAATCTCGAAGATCTTTCTGGCCAAAGTAAGAGATTTTGAGTATGATAGATGCAATTAATTGAATGGAGTTAATAAATAATCTTGAATAATACATACACTGAAGTGACAAAAGTCATGGGATGACTGTGAATATCGTGTCGGTCCTCCTTTTGCCCAGCGAAGTGCAACAACTCGACGTGTCATAGAGTCCACAAGTTGTTGGAAGTCCTCTGCAGGAATATTGAGCCATGCTGTCTGTATAGACGTCCATAATTGTGAAAGTGGGAATGGTGCAGGAGTTTGGGCACGAACGGACCTTTCGATGATATCCCATAAATGCTCGATGGGATTCATATCGGGTGATCTAGGTGGCCAGATCATGCGTTAGAATTATCTAGAATGTTCTTCAAACCAATCGCGAACAGTTCTGGCCCGGTGACATGGTGCATTGTCATCCATAAAAATCCCATCGTTGTATGGGTACGTGAAGTCCATGAATAGCTGCAAGTGTTCTGAAAGAAGCTGAACATAACCATTTCCAGTCAATGATCGGTTCAGTTGCACCAGAGGACCGATTCCATGCCATGTAAAAACAGCCCACACCATTATGCAGCCACCACCAGCTTGAACAGTACCTTGCTGACAGTTTGGGTCCATGGCTTCGTGGGGTCTGCACCGCACTCGAA
>JAOUZG010034239.1:664386-676856 GCA_026289955.1 Argiope argentata | reverse complement strand
CTGACAGTTTGGGTCCATGGCTTCGTGGGGTCTGCACCGCACTCGAACTCTACCATCAGCTCGTAACAACTGAAATCGTCACTCATCTGACCACACCACGGTTTTCCACTGGTCTAAGGACCAGTCGATATGCTCACGAGCCAAGGAGAGTCGCTGCAGGTGATGTCGTGCTGTCAGTAAAGGCTCTACGTGTCCATTAAACTGTTTAAATGATCTTAACGATCATAGTCGCATAGGCATGAGAGGTGTTATGTCAGTAAAGGCACTCGAGTCGGTCTTCTGCTGTCAAAGCCCAAGGAAGACAAACTTCGCCGCGCAGTCCTATCGGACACGTCCCACATTGATTCCTGCAGTTATTTGACGAAGTGTTGCGTGTCTATTAACATTGACCATTCTACACAGACGTCGGCGGTCTCGGTCGTTAAGTGCAGGTGGTCGCCCACTGCTATGTCCATGATGGGATGGGATGCCTGAAATTTCATACTCTCGGCACACTCTTGATACTGTGGATCTCGGAATGTTGAATTCACTAACGATATCCGCAATGGAATGACCTATGCGTCTAGCTCCAACTAACATTCCACGTTCAATGTCTGTTAATTCTCGTCGTGTTACCATAAATCACGAAAAACCTGTTCACATGAATAACTTGAACACAAATGAAAGCTCTGGAAAACGAACTGCGCATTTATACTTTTTCGCTGCGATACTACTGCCATCTGTATATTTGCATATTGCTATCTCATGACTTTTGTCACTTCAGTGTATATTGCTCTACTTGTTTTGATAATTTAAATGCCTCTTTAATAATGTTCATTCTAAGTCTAATTTCAATAGGGATTTTTAATTTATATTTTCTTTGGAATTACATATACTTAATGCATTGTTTGCATTCGGGCAGTTATGAAATGTCCAGTAGATAGCAAATGCATGGAAAGGCTAAAAAATGCTACTTTGTTTACGGAAAGTACTTTTCCCTTAAGGTCAACAACAGGTCGCTATATTGTATTTTTATTCTTACTGCGCATACGCTTGTATATTTTTTTTTCATTTTATAGTTTTTATAGTTTTTTATAGGTTTTTTTTTATAATTTAGGTATGTTGATCGTTTTTTTTAAATATTACCATGTTTCTTTATGTCAATATCCATTATTTTAATATGATTGGCAGTAAAAAGGAAAAATTCAGTTAAGTCAAAATGACAATTTATAGCCAAACACAGAATGTCTGAATCAATTTATTCAAATTGTGGAAGAAATAAATCAGTCCCTATCTGCGCATGCGCTGTCTCTGTCCGTCTTATAAGTAGCCAAATGCAAACTCGTCATAAAAATGTATGTTAGAATTATATTATTGTTTAATATTTATAAACATAAAGATAGATTCTAATGTTTCGTTACAAACTAATCAAATATTATATATTTAGTTAAATACTTTACATTATAAAAAGCAAAAAAAAAAAAAAAAAGCTTTTGAGAATAAAAAATCGTTTTCATTAATTGACCAAATTAGTAGTAATTCAGTGTATTTGCTTCTGATAAACATTAATCACGAAATAATAGAATTAGTAAAAGTTTCAGATAACAGCCATTTAATACTGCAATTAAAATTATTTTATAGTTGTAAAATTAATAATCAATTATAATAAAAATTACAAATAATTATAAATGTTTTTATTGATAAAAATATTAGCACTTGAATAACTTTTGGAACAACTTATTAATATACATTATATTTTTTTATTTAAAACATTGATGGCAGATGATATATTTTTCAATCGTAATTCAACATAACAAGATGCCATATAAAATCGGAAAAAAAATCCTAAGTGCTTTTATTTCAAACAATTAACAGCTTCTAAGAAAATCTTTAATTAAAGAGGAGTTAATTGCTCGAATGAAAGAATTTATTCGATTTACCATTTATAAAAGAAGAGGCAGTTTTATTCAACGTCTATTAATTATCAAAGTTAATGAATTATTTGATTAATTACTCATTTATATTCTTTTAAATCTTTTGAAATTTGATACTAGCTTCATTAATAAAAGCAATGGAATTTCCTTGAACAGGATTCTCTAGTTGGCTTTTAAAGAGTCTAGGATAATTTAAATAATTGTTCAAAAAAAGAAACCTTTTAAAAATATTCTTTCATTGTTTTTAATTTATCATCGTTTATTGTTTCCTTTGAAAAATTTTAATTTTTATTCAGCTAAGAAAATTCTTATTTTTATGATTTTGCTAAATTATATATTTTCTTGTTTGCTACATTTGATAACAAACAAATATAATTGAAATTATTGTTATTCTTTAATTCTTCTTTGTAAAATGGAACATTTTCTAATTTTTGTAAAAACTAAATTTTATTTTCTTAGACAGCACCGCAATTTGGAGCTTTAAAAATAAGAACTATACAATTTATTATTTAGAACAAATATTGAAGATTCTGAGGATTGATTTAGAATCAAAGAATGTTTAATTATTGCTTAAAAATGGGAGAAAAATAATCTTATTAAATTATTGAAGTAGTTTAAAATGATTTATTAGTATTTCCGGAATTATATATTAATTCGGAAGAATTATTTGTTTTTAAGAAGATTTTTGCTCTTAACCAACTAAATGATTTCAGGAGCAATGAGTACCTATTCCTTACACGAATTCATTTCTAAATTAAAAAAAACATTGAATTCATGAAATATTATTTTATTCAAACTGTGGATTCCGAATTCTATAACGAACACCTTTGACATGTTACACCTTTTGGGCTTTCAAAAATTCGTAAGTAAAAAAAGACTCTTAAGATCTGTGTTTTATTATTCTTATGCCTCTAGAAAAAATAACACGAAAGAAGAAAATTGTTTCAAAAGTCTTCAATTATGGTAATCCTCATTATAAGATGGATAAATCAAAATTACATTGAGGCGGAATGTTTGAAACAGGTGATTACTTTTACTCTTTCAAATACTTCATCGTGAACTGTATTTCAAAAAAGAATTATAGAGTTATCTTACGGTAATATAAAATAAGTGATTCAAATAGTGATGTGTGAAAAAAACTTAAAATTTTTAAAAAACTAAAAAAAAAATTAAACTTTAAAAATTATACCGTTTTTTACCAAAAACAATTAGTGACTTATCGAGGTTAAATCTACAAACCATTTATTTTAATTTCGCTTAATGTTACAGTTTTTATTAATTTTTAAGTTTTTTGCCCAGCCGTTGCTATACTTGGGATAGTAAATATTCTGATCTGTAATGTATTAACCTTCTTTTCTTCTTTTCAATCGATGCGAGAATGAAATATTTTGGTTATTCTTTTTATACTTCATAAGAATTCAAAGGAAACTAATGGAAATGAATAAAATTTTGTAAACTGAATAACCTAAATAAGGATGTTATTGACTTGTATCATTATAAAGAAAGATTGTTAATAATCTAAATGAAAGACAGGACATTTTATTTAAAATAATCCAATGTATGAATGATTCTCCGACTGTTTTCAAATTCTTTCAAACTTCTTTCTTTAACTCATAAAATAATATTTTGACTATTTATTTTCTGCTTTTTATATCCTTTTATTATTGCGATAGTCAGTTAATGCTTTATTTAAATCATGCATTTACTTTTGATTTGATACAAAAAAGTAGCAAAGGTAGTCAGCTCTCTGTAAAATGTTGCATCGGTCAACCATTACAAGTTTCGTATTAAAATATATGTAAATTTGGAAACAATGATAATAGTACTTATTTTCAGTTGTTTTGTATGTGTGTTAAAAATTAAAGCACTTATATTTATTTAATTTGATTTAATAGTCTCAAATAGTCTCAATAGTCAAACTGTTTTTGCGAGCTTTTATTGTCCAAATATGAGATTCAATTTCTTAATTTCAAATGATGCAAAATTGGTCTAGGTATGTTTTAGCTCAATGATTGATCAATGAAACTCGACCTGATAATAGAAATATCGATTGAAATTGATTATTTGATTTGACTTTTTCCGTTGCATTTGACTTTTCTATGATTTGTATATGTATATGTATGCATATCGTAAACTTGTATATGTATATTATTCTGGATTCAGCTGAAAAGATATAAGAAAAAGAAATTTAAGTCCTAAAGTTGTCATCCATTTTTGGTAATGTTTATGAAATGCCTGAAACCATTAATGGCATATCAATTAACTATCTCTTACTACTGTTTTGTTGTTTACAAATTTCAAATACTTGTATTCAAAGGTATGAATCATTCAATTATCATTCCATGTATGATTTTTATATAGAATCTTACATTCATTTACAAAGAATTAATTTTTGGTGTTTTGTTTTAAATATCTAAATATTGTTACAAACATGCAATTTGGCTTCCCGACACAATAATGTCAACGTAAAAAAGACAATTTTACTATCAACCCTAATGTGTGCCTAACGTGCTTCGCGTTAGTGATCTCAGTGATTTGCAACCATTTGGTGTTTTGTCGACAAAATGGATATTATTGGAAACTTCAAAAATTTTAAAGATCCACCCAATAGATTCTGATATCCTCCCTGATTGGCCTAGAAATCTCGCGACCTGCCTTTCGAGAGTTATAAAAGGCCAGGAGTTTCAAGAATTGAATCGGAGTGGAATTGTAGTAGAACAGCCGAAATAAATAGTTTTTTCTTCAGAATATTCATAGAAATACCCAGCTTTTTTATATTGCATTGCCTGAAAACACATTCATAATTAATAAATAAAGTAATCATAATTTTTATATACACTGCTCAAAACAATTAAAATATATCAAGGTTGTGGTTTTATCTTACAGATGGGGAATAGTTTGAATGATTGCCGCATTATCGACAGACATAAAATGCTATATGAGATAAAAATGACATTTGTTTAGCAGAAACAAAAAGGCTTTTTATTGAGCATTTGGGTACAAAAGAAAAGAAAAAAACCCATTATTTGTGCATACGAAGAAAACAAATAAAAAAGGGTGTTTTCTTAAAAGAAAGTTTGAGGCAACTTTGAGGCAACGAGTCAATGAGGTGTTAATGAAGGGCTGGTGTATTATGCCCCACTCCTTCAAAAGAGTACTTTCAAGTTCCTAATAAGTTTGTCGGTCTGGTCCAGAAATATTTCTGCATAGAATGTCCCAAACATGATCAAATGCATTCATGTCCTGAGAACACAAAGCCAATACATTCGTATAATTCCAAAAGGAAAAAGCCAAACAGCCAAAAAGGAAATCATTCACCAAGTTAGCATGATGTGGCCAGTAATTGTTGTCTATTAACATGAAGTCATTTTCAACTCCTGCAGTTTAAGCGACTACAATAGGTCTCATGATCTCCTTCCTATATCGACGACTGGTCAAAGCCCTATTTCGAATGATGTGAAGATTGATGCGTCCATCAATGGAGTCAGAATAGACCATCACTCCTCCACCACTAACTCTAACACACTTTAGTGCACGAATGAAGAATTGTTTCCACGTTCCCTCCAGATGTAAATATTCCTATTACAAGGATGAATAGGAAAACGGGACTAGTCAGAGAAAAGAATATTCATAATTCCCATGTTGTGTTGTCCTATCCTTTCGGGCGCGATGGTGTCTTGATGTTAATACCATTGATCGACGAGCATACAGGTCTATAGAATGAAGGTGGTTGTATAGTTTGTATTAAAATAGTTGTGCCAGTAGTAGAGCGAAGTTTTTGAAGAATAGTGGCAATTTTATTTTGGTATCTCTGATCCGTTAGTCTTAAATAAATGTTTTCATTGTGCATTATTTTACGCCTACGCCCTTGCCTTGATCTTCATCCTAGATATCCAGTCTTCAAAAAACGGTGCAAGAACTTGGAAATCACACTTAGTGAAACTCTAGTGGATTCAGTTACTTTGGATTATGCTTCGTCCCTCTCTGATAGGCCAATATTTTGCGAAGTTTCTGTTGAGGTTAAATGATTTAATTAAGAAATCACACTAGTCGAAACAACGCACTAACTGAATGGCGATCATTCATTTCCGTTTTGTCTTACATTAAGTTGAAAGTGAAATAAAATTTGCTGCCGCCAAAACGGCTTTTAACTTCGACGTCAAACGCAAAATCTGCAAAAAAGTTTCAAAATAAAAAAAAGGTGCATTTGTGAATATCTCCTTCCATTTTATGATCCCAAAAATTTTTATACCTTCATTTTATACAAGACTTACAATATACTTTAATTGTTTTGAGTAAAGCATTATAAAAAAATCTAACACAAAGGTTTTAAGTAACGGAATGATTATAAATCTGGCAATAGGTTTTTGTTTGGTAAACTGAATTCGTTATTTTGAAGGACTTGAATTAAAATCCCGAAAACAATTTTAATGAGAAAAAATGGTTATTATGCAAACTACGGAGCAGCTAATGCTAATCCCTTGAAATCCAATCCAATCATGAAACCATAAACATTAAAGATATGTGTTCATCCAATCGTCCTGACACAAAAGTCTGAAAAGGGATCCATCCGTATTTGTTTGGCTTACGACCATTCCAAGAAATGCTGGATGAAGATCCTGATAAGTGAAATGCTATTGACTCTAGAGTGCCAATAACCTCTGAAAGAAAACTGGAGTAGAGCATAAAAGGCGTCTGGACAGAAGACCGCAGTTTCTTCTCTTTTTACAAACACAAAATCTTTTTTTTTCTCTCCTTTCTCTTTCTTTAGAATTTAAAAATATGTTTAGACTGAAACCGAAAATCTGTTACGCAACGATAAATTTAATTGATTTAGTCAGATATTTATTACAGTAGATGAAATTTATTACTTAATAATAAAGCTGGTATGACTAATTTCCGCATTTTGATCATAATTGGATTAAATATTTCTGAAAGGCAAGCTTAATCAAAAGAATCAATCAAATAGAAATGTGAGTTAGGTCTTTAGAGTAAAGTTCTTTTTAATGCAAAATATCTATGGATACACATTAATTAATGGATTTTATCGTTTGTATTTGTAACACTTAATATCAATTCAAATAAATGTAAAAGTTTGAAAATAATTTGTGCATCATTGCACTTTATATAAACATATGAAAAATAGTTATAGAATTTAATTTCGGAAAGGGAGTTTGAAAAATATTTGGTAAAATCGAAAATTTTGGACTATTTTTTTCACTATTATTGACCTTTTATTTGAGTGATAAATATTTTGAGAGTTTAAGTAAAATTCAGAAGTCAAAGTAATTGCAAAAATACAGATGCTCAATATAACCCTTCAAAGGTAGAACAAAGATAATAATTTTAAGTATTGAGTCCAAATTCGAAACAATTACTTATATACCAGTGTATTTAAACGTAACGTCTAAATACCCAATTCGGCATAATTATGGGTCCCTTTCGGAAACTCTGGAATTTTGGATAAAAATCTGATAATTACAGCAATTTATTTAAAGTCTGTAATAATTTTTCAAGTAAAGCTTTTGAAATAATTCAGTACGAATCTGAATTGGGCAATTTAAAATAATTGAGCATTATCTTATGCCGCACTTGCAATGGTTCGTTCGCAATTCTCATTTCATTATGAGTTATTAAATGTATGCTATTTCTTAAATGAAGGATCCACAAAGTACAGGGTTAGCACGAAATAAGTTACCCACTTTATAGGATCTAAAAGGGGTTGTATTGATTTAAATTAGAAATTTTTTTAACTACAGATTCTCGATATGATTAGCTTTACAATAATTAAATAAAAATTTAGTATGAAAATGCATCTTTAGGTGACATTGTATTACACATGAAAAAAATTATCTTTTTAATAAAGTAATATTAAAAGTGATCAATATATCATCCTTCAATTGCAGTAACATACTCTAAACGTAAAACCAGATTTTTCATAGATGTCAGAATGCATCTGCCGGAATATTAAGAATGCAGCTTCGAATGTTGTTTTTCAGACATGGTAGAAATGATGGCTTTTGATGGTAAATGCTGCTCTACAAATAGCATTACAACCAAGAGTCACAAAGGATGAAGTTTGGCTAGCGAGGAAAACATGCTATTGGAATGACCCGTGCTTTTGTGAAATGCTGTATTAACAATAACTTTGTACGACGATAAATATGAGGTAATGCACTATCCTTCATAAAAGTGATGTCTTGAAGGCATGAACTCTGCATAAGAGTTAGAATCACAAAACTCTCAGCATATTATGGAACCTTTGTACTTTCATGGGAACATGTTTGGAATCCATTTGAAGCTATCTCTTCAAAGAAAAAAACAGTCCAATGATAAAGTTAGCTGTAAAATCACACCATAGCATCATTTTTTTCAGGATGTATTCCTGGACAAAGTTATGGTTTTCGACTGACCAAATTCGACAGTTGTGGTTGTTAATATGCATATTCAGGCAAAAAGGGAATAATCTCTCCTCGGAATTTCCATGGCTAAGATGTGATAAGCAACATTCGATCATGGAACTGAAGGGAAAACGTTTTAGAAACCTCTAAGTCACCCTACTCCAACAAGTCCAAAGACTTGACTTTGTATGGATGGAAATGTAAATTCTAAAGTACGATTTTTTTCTACATCTGAGTATGGCTTATTCAGAACACAGCAAACAAATGGTAAATTCCCATTATTATGTGGGGAATGACCGCTGTCTTCAATATACTCGGTCGTAACACTTTCGAGACAGGAAGAATAATTTGATGAAAGCTACACTTAAAAGCTATAAAATATCCACCAAATTGTTTGCACTTACTTCTAAATAATCTGGATTATTTTCAAATATGGAGAAAAGTTCAACCAGAACATCAAATTAATGTAAAATAATATGTATTCAATTAGGGCATATGTAAGAAATTATTTTTAGAGCTTGCAATGGGCTATTTCATCGCCATAAAAAAGTCATTTAACAAACTCTGTCACATAAATTACGATACTTCCATTTTATTTGAATTAATGTCCCATTATAATGTAAATTTTGAATTTAGTTTCCGTTTTCGCAACCATTTATTATCAATGTGCATCTATGTGTTTGTTATTATGGCAAGTATTTAAAAGCTATACATTTGAAATTGAAACTGAGTTTCTGGTAAATTGCCGCTGATTTATTTCAAAATTAATTGACATGAAGTTTTATGTAAAAGCAAAGTTTTCATTATGTATCTTATATGCATAATGAAAAAATAATTTTTTTTCTATCATAGTAAAAATAAGTAAAATAAAACTAGTAAACTAGAAAAATTGTGGTAAATCGGCGAATTGTCAATTAATCAACATAATTTAATACTTTTTTGAAATTTCTAGGTAGTTTATTAATTGATGTTAATTTACATATTTAAATTTCTTCGATGCATTAAAATTTTAAACTTTGTGGAAAATATTTATTCTAAATGTTAAAAGAATATGATCTTAAAATCGAGAAAAAAAGAGCTTTTACCTGGGGAAAAGGTTTTACCGTGTTTCGTTTCGAAGCATTTAATGGTGCCACACTAGATGCCAGCTATTTTCTTCAAAGGAAATTGCCTGAAGTCAAAGAAAAGGAAACTATTCTGGAATGAGAATCTAACTACAGCTTATTTAAAATTAAAAACAATTCCCTTATGGTTTCCTCGCCAGAAGTGCTGTAATATGCATTTTATATAATAACGATACTAAAACATTTCTAGTCTCAAGGGATAACTACTGTCATTAAAATGATTATGAGGAAGGAGATTCATTTCAAAAGATTCTATCTAAGTTTTGGAACATTTTAAAGGTCCAAAAACACACTATATCCCTGAACAGATTATCTAAAATAAATACAAAATGAAATAATATAGAGTAATTGGTTGATTTAAAAATTTGAGGTAGGGAAAACTAGAATTGCATTATAAAGATTCGTAATGAAAAAAGCATATATTAAAGCTGTTTTAATATTTTTATTTCTTCAACAGAATTCTCAAAAGATTAATTTATAAATCTTAAGTTGGAATTTATTTCTAAAGGCAGGCAATCCTTAGTTTAATATTACTTATATTTTACTGCAAATTTGGAATACCATGTAATATCTGAGAGAATTTTAAGCAATAATTCTGAAAAAATACTTAATATACATGCAAATTTGAAATATAAATTTATACAGAATATAAATTTATCGCAGAATTTGAAATTTTCTTAAAAATATAATTGAAAAAATGTGTTCAATCTAATTATGTTTTCTATATTTTTTATTCAATCTGATTATATTATTTATATTTTTTATTCAATCTAATTATATTATTTAGATTTTTTATTCAATCTAAGCATATTATTTATATTTTTGTATTCAATCTAATGATATTATTTATTCATTCGAGATTTTCTGGTGCATATATAATAATTCACTTATAAGTGGTGTCACTTTCTGGAGACCAAACAAGAGCATTATTTTAACCAATAAACTATCATACAACACATTTATTAAAATCTTGGCAATAATAAAGTGTTTTTATCAATTATCTGGAAACCAATAGCAGAATCTTTATTGCTAAAGCTAATATACTTTCAAGAATTATTCAGAATTTGGATAGAAAGAATGACACGAACGTGTATAACAAATTTAATGCGATACACATTTTGAAAAAATTAAGCAACCAATTTGTATGGAATGCAACATTACAAATCATAAAAAAAAACATTGTAAAGCTACATCAGGAACAGAGTACTCGCCAGTAAGCTAACATAAACTCTTTCTTCTATTCTTTCAAAAAAATGTAAAACAAGAGAAAATTATGAGTAAAGATAGCTATGATAAGTTTCACTTGGACAAAATTGGGCATTTTTAAGCAAATGATGAATCATACTGTATCCTTCATTCAAAATTTGACAGTATACACTTAATAAAAAAATTCTCTCAGCAAATCCTAAGAGAGAGGTAGAAGCTTTATTAATTAAGTTAGAACTTTCATTCAAATCTAAGACTAAAATAATGCCATATCGCAGATCGAAATACCATAAAAGAAAACGTTTTTATTTTAAAATAAATAAATTCAATTTAACACTTTTTGACAAATAAATTCAATTTAACAAAATAAAATAAAAATATTTTTCAACTGTTTGCCTAAAGATTTTTTCAATGCTTATAAAAATAAAATATTTATCGTTTAAAAAAATTAAATTTGAAGAAATTTTTGAAAATTAATGTTTTAATTGAATGCGTTTAATATTTTTGTTGTTTATTAATGAATAATGTATAATTTGAACTTTTATAGCACTTTAAAAAATAAAAAATGCTTTTTCCATTAAAAATGGAACTTCATTTTCGCCTACTACAAGTTTGAGTACTTCAATTATAATAATTAATTAGAATAAAGGGAATATACACTCTTCAATTTAAAAAAATCGACGCAAGAAGGAATTGACCGCTAGAGATGAAAATTGGTGGATAGGAAAACAATGTACAGAATAGTAAATGTTTAAAATTTCAGAACAATTGAATAATTTATTTCAGACTTACAGTAACAAGTTCAATAAGGGGTTGACCCGCCTCTTAACCTGGATACAAGCTGCCACACGGCGTGGCATAGATCAATAAAGATTCCGGATGGTTTCCTGCGATAATTCCTGCTAAATTCGCTCCAATTGTCGAACTAGGTCGTCAACACTCCGTGGCAGATGCAATAGTCTTTCCATCATATCCCAGACATGCTCGATGGGAGTTTGATCTGGCGATCTGGCAAGCCAACGAAGTGTTTGACGAGCTGGAAGACAGTTCATAGCAACACGTGCCAAATGTGGTGTGACAATGTCCCGTTGAAAAACCAACCGAGGGTACTGCATTACGAACGGTAGCAAAACAGGTTTTAAGATGTAGTCGACGTACCGCTGTGCAGTAAAAGTACCTCTAATAACGACCAAAGGAGTCCGGTTATTAAAGGAAATGGCACCCCAAACGATAATGCCTTGTTGAGGGCCGGTGTGGCGTGCAATAGTGAAATCAGGATCTCCCCTCTGCCCTGGGTGTCTCCAAACACGTCTTCGATGATCGTCAGGACACAGTTGGAAGCATGACTCGCAGTTAAAGACTATACGTCCCTTGTCTGTATCATTACAACCTTATCGAACCATGCACCACTGCAATCTGGCTCGGCAGTGGGCAGGCATGAGTGACAGATAGTGTAACGGTTGGCGCGAGCGTAGTTTTCGCTGTCACAACCGTCTGTGAATGGTCATGTTTGGCTTGAACGTCTGATGCTTCATAGAGATGAAGAAGGTGCTGTGACAGCTGATCGGACAATCACTCTGTCCTCACGATACGTTGGCCCTAGGTTGACCGCTACCATCCTGACACTGAACTATGCCATTTTCCACCCATCCTTGCCAGTACCTTCGAATCCTCGCATCGCTTCGACTCAAGTGACGCTGATTTGTGCAACTGGCCTCTTTCAGTCCAATGATACGACCTCTGCCAAACTCTTACATTTGCTCAACCCTCCAGACGGCGACGTTCAGATTGCTCTACGTACCGAAAGCGGCGCGTCTGAATAACAG
>JAOUZG010034239.1:630810-649386 GCA_026289955.1 Argiope argentata | reverse complement strand
ATATATATATATATCACAAAATGTTTATAATAACTTTTAAAACAATATATTTAAAATAAATATTTTCGAAACTTGATTCATCTATTAACCTGTGTATAAATGAGAAAATAATTTTGTTGTCTCTTTGCTTGAAAAGAGAAATTTATTAATCATTTCAGTTTTATTTTGTTTTGTAGAAGTATTATTACATGCCAATGAAACATAATTGTGAAGTTATTCTTAAAAATTATATTCAAAAAGCAAGTTCTTTTGAAAATAAAATAAATAAAGGAGCATCAATTTCGAAAGATGGGAGATACAAAAACATTTCTTATATCAAATGACAAATCTTATTTAACCATAATAATGCACAAAAAATGATTCTTTTATTATTGCATGTATATCAAAACATTAACTTATAATTCTTATTTAATACACTTTTAATTGAGAAAAAGAAAAAAAAACTTTAGATAAAATATTATTGCTAAGTATTGAAAATATATTTAGTTTTAAATAATTTTAAGTCCAAAATATTTCAGTATTTTACAACTCAGTATTTTTTATACTCAAAAACCCAATTAATAACTAAGAAACTTCAGAGAAGTTTAATTTAATGCAAGTAAACAAATATTCTATCTAATAAATAATGACTAGTTCCCCCGTTCAGCTTAAAATCATAATAAATGAGAGAATAAAAGTTTCTACCTTAGTTAAAGAACTATTCTAAATTTTTCATTCTTAATTTAAACATATAAGGAATAATACTATATTATTAAAATAATTCCTCACAATTATCCAATCTTATTCTGAACTCTACAAAAAAAAATAAAAGGAAATTTAGCGAATAAACTAGAAGTTTATCAAAAAATGCAGTTAATCAATACAGGGAATTGGTGTTTAATCCTGAATAGACAGAATAAATAAATGGAGTATTAAAAATAAAATCCAATGTTTAATTTATTATTTTCACCAAGAACAATTCTTTCCTTTGCTTACCATGAAATAACAGTTTAATTTTTATGCTCACCAATCACTAAATCTTTATAAATATGTTTCTTTACTAAACACGAGAGCAATAAAATTAATAGGAAAAATATTCTCTTTTTATATTCTGATTTTTTTTCTTATATTTCATCAGCTTAAAAATGAATAGGTCTTATGCTAACAATTTATTGCGTAATGTTAAAGTGAAGGTATTGGCGAAAGTTTCATATTAATTTGGAAATTTGCTGAAATCTCTTCAGTTTAAATTAGAATCGCTGTAAGAAGAAATTGGATGATGACGTGCTATTTTAGCCCTCATTAGGGTTAATACATTGAATATGTTTTTCGCAAATTTAAATAATCTTTTTTTTCTTGTAAAATAAAATCTTAAATCAAAAAAGTTTTTAAGTTTTAAATAATTGCAAAAGTGTTTTATATGTTAATGTTCTTTAACTACATTTTCTTACATTTTATTATATGTTGACGTTTTATTTTTTGTTTTATGGAACAAACTTCTGTTGAGGAGAAAATACTCATTAAAGTTTTAAGTGCCTATTATTGTTGTTATTGCTTTAGAATCTTTTCTGCAAATATTCCGATTAACAATGAGGGTAAATCAGATATATTGGTGTGGTAGTGCACTTCAAATATTAAAATATTATAATTCGAAATTAAACTTTTTTTTCCAAATTAATGTACTTGGGGTATGGCGTTGCAATAAATAGAATTTTCCAATTATAAATTATCTATACCTTTAAATTTTTCTTAAACGCGAATTTGCAGTTAAAATTGCTTTATTATAGTTAATTGATTATGTTAAACGCTGTTAAATAATATATAAAATGCAAATTTTATATATTAAACGCATATAAATGTATATATTTATATGGGTAAAATTTATATTAAACTTATCAGCCTCTTGAAGTTAATCAAAAAGTTATACGAAAAACAAAAAAAGTCAGTTAAAACTAATTTAAATTAACATTTTTTAAAATTATAAGCATAAACTGACAACCTTTCTTGATTTAAAAAAATACTGAGGATTCGCCTTTTAAGTGCTTTTGCACACAAATCCAATATTATCCTCGAATCATTCATGAGAATGTCTATATATTGATTCCTTTTTTCAGGTTTAAATGCCAACATAGCAGCTTCATGATCATCTGTTCTTTTCAAACTCAAATTCTCTTTCGGTTTTTAATCGTATTTTTTTTCATGTAGTGTCGCCTAAATATCCTATTACTATTTAAAAAAAAAACAATTTAAGGTAAACATTTACATTTCTTAGGTAATGAGATGATTGCTTGATAGTGACAAAATGTTCCCCATTATTCGAAAAAAATAAACATACCAGAAATAGATTCCTTTGTGTTGCCATAATTTGTGTATCTAAAACCACAATTAACAAATAATTTTTGTTTAAAATTCATTGGTATTAGTTAAGGCTTTAATTTTCATCTTTTAAAAGTATTTTCAACTTGATGTGCAAAGCAAATACTTACCACTCAGCAATAATAAATTTCGTTGAATATTTTATAAAATATGTTAAAATCATCTTAACGCATCTAAAATCGCAAACTCTCATTGGTGACTGCTGTCTGCCGTCATTAAACGTTGAAATGCCGAATGAAACGCAATGCTAGCATTTCTTATAAAATAATAAATAATATAAAATAAAAATAAACCATTTTATTTTTCCAACTTAAATCACCAAAAAGTATTTTATTTTAGTTAATTTTTATTAAATAATCTTTCATAAGTATATAATATGACAGAATCACAATATTGTGTCATATTATATACATATTTCCTTCAAATTTCTCCTTCTCCTTCTCAACTCGTAGCTCAGTCTTATGGTTATGTAGGAATAGGGATCAACAATTGACGATAAATATATAAGGGCAAATATCTGAATTAAATCTGAAGCTTAAAATTTCTTCCATTTTAATTTTTAAGAACATTCCTTTATTTTAACCCCAAAGTCCCAACTGTTAACTCCTTCGCGAAAGTCATTTGGATAAAACATAAAGCACAAATCAAAAATTTATTTGAAAATTATTGATTTTCAAAGAATTGAACTTGTATTCTTCATTTTAACTTGAAAACTATTGATATCCTAACATCTTACCTATTGCGCTACTGCCTGTGGGTTTCAATTTTCATTATAAATCGTTAAATTTCTATTTAAAGCATTAAAAATTAATTCCACTCAATTAAAACTAAGTAATATCTGAAAAACAATGTATTAACATCAAGTGTCATTCACTAAAAAATTTAAAAAAATGTATTTGAAATTGAGGGGATGAATAAAAAGTATTTTATTAACGATTGAGAGATATAAAGAGGAAGAGTTTAAACTACTAGTAGGAATTGAAAAAAGTAATGTTAAAAGTACATTGGCATATTTTTGTTTATTAAAGAAGAATCCGTAATAAAAGCGAATTCTGACTCGTCTCCAATTTTAAGGAATTTATAGTTAGAGACTCGACTGGAAGGAAGAATTACATTCTATGCAGGTACAGAGCAGGACGAATATACTATCACGGATCAAGCATTTCCACTTCATAGAATCAAGGAAATGCTGAGACTAATGTGACGCCTCTTGTCACATGGCCATGGTTTGAAATTCCGCAACAATATTGAAGCAGCTTTTATGTAGCCTTAAACTGGAATATTAATCAAGCAAATCTTGTCAGACTTGTCCTCAGGATCGTGTGGTTAGTAGTGTATTCATCTTGAGTATTCAATTTATGAACTATTAATAATGTATCTAATACTAGCAGAATACCGGAAGATATTGCATAATTAGATTCTAATCCAAACAATGTAATTAGATTGTTGAACAGACAAGTATATCTAAGAAAGATGAATATGCAAAACAGTTACTTTTCAATCAATACAGTGGTGCTATTAAAGCAACTTGGAAAATAGTTCTTTTATAATTCAATATATTCTGAGCAAATACATTAATTAGTCAATTTAGTGAGTTTTGTTTCTGTTTTCTGTCATTGAACTAAAAATAAGAGCACTATCTAGGTTAAAAGTGATCGATCTTCCTTATATGTGCATAACCATTTAGAGATTTCTAGAATTATGCTTCTAAATGGACAGTAAAACATTTAAAAATTAAAGATACAACATTTTAAATGAAAGAAATAGAAAGATGCATGCACATTTTTTATATAAATTTTTATTCAGTGAGCTTTGACAAATTTTCGAAATTTGTCTTAATTTCTGTCTTGAAAACTATTTTAAATATTAGAAAGATGTATTCTATTTGGCAGAAATCTCTAATGTATACTGTGGGTAGGTGTATACATATTCTTATATAACTATAAGAATCAATATAACTGCATTTATATAAGAAAAAGGCTTCAAACATTTTTCTAACCATAAAATTTTATTATCCTGTTTGAAGACAATAATAATAATTTGAAAAATTAAAAACTTTATAGCTTTTTTTGTATACTTCAGTTACCAAAATAGATAAAAAAATTTCATAGTCTCAAAAATTCTTAATATTTGAAATAATAAAAAATAAATTGTTATTTACCGTCTAAAAAAGTATGAAATTAATAAAAGGAAGTCGATTTCAAATTATCGACATCTTCAGCGTTTTCTTCTGGCAAACTAGTTTCCTTCGCTGGAGTTTATTGATCCAAGTCTTCAATAATAGAACTTTCTGTAACTTGATACCAGATTTCAGGGAAGTAACATCTGTTGTCTTAACAGCAGTCTTCCAACATCCATTTCCTCTTCTAGTGCTCAAATACAAAGTAAAATTTAATACTTTGAAAGAGAAATTAGATACAAAATCTTCAATATTATCACCATAATCTTATAAACACATGTTAACACCTGATCAATTGTTATTTTGAGAGATTAGAATAGCGAAACAATTCAAAGAATACTCCGAAACAAAGACTTAAAAATGTAACGTTCAGTCATTCGAGAAATAAAAAAATGGCAGGGAGCAACAAATATATGATTTGAAGATTACATTTTAAGATCACATTTTCAAGAATGTTTTAATATTAAAAAAAATCAGTTTTTACTACATTTTTTATTGGTTGAATGCTTTTCTATTATTCGCCTCAAGTTAGTTCAGAAAAAAATGTCAAATGATCTATCGAAATAAAAATTGTTGAAGTTGTTACTTATGGCACATGTCATGGGCAAACCCCCCGCTGATACAGCTGCAGATTTAAGCCGAAAGGAGCGTCTCTTGTTTTTGAAGTAGTGCCAACTAGGGCCAAGAGTACGAATTAGCTACACTCACCTCATTTGTTTGCACAGCCCCTTTTTACAGGGGGGGCACAGTCACACATCTCACAGATTGCACACAGAAGAACAACCATGACCAATCTGGGACTCGAAACCGTGACTCCCAGAAACGAGAAAGACGCGCTACCTTTGTGCCAGAAAGCCGGCATAAAAATTGTAAGATCTATAAATTCCAAATTTTAACGTTCTTTGACAAGTTAAAAAAATCATATTTTAAGCATTTTTTAGAATTTCCTGATTTCCGAAAAAATGTTCAATTTGCTTTTTTCCCCTTGAAATTGCACTGTTATCTGAACAATAAATTTCAAATAAAACGAATATAATAACGTTTATAAATGTTGATTTAATGATATATCGTATTAAAGATCTTATGTAAATATCACACCGGGGAAATAAGATGAATTTAAAGGGAAAAAATACAGGAAAACGAAGAAAAGATCAAAATGAAGCAGATTGCCAATTTTTGAATTTTTCCTTTACTAGGTATAGTTGCCTACTTAGGATTTTTGGTCCAAATATTCTTTACTTTTCCTTATTTATCTGTTATTTAGACATCTGTAAACATTACTTGAACCCGTTTCATGTCACAACTAAGCAATACTTCGTAGTATTTTTATTCGTAGTTTTGAGGTTTGACTTTCATTCTTATAAAAAAAGCTGAACTATATAATTGTTTGAACATGAGATTAAACATAAATTTTACTTTGAATTTTCAATGAAAATCACCAATTGTATCTCCTTTATAGAAAAAAAATGAATCATTAATCTGATTTAATAATATGACATCGGAATGGCCAACGTAGCAATACATAATCCAAACAAAAAACTCTAAACGCTTCCTAGAAGGAATGTGTACATGTTCCAGCAATTCATCTTTCGAAACACGGGCTAGAAATTGAATTCATATCTCTTAGTCTAATTAGTAGATTTTATTAAAATATCTACTAATATTTTATATTCTTGGTACTCATTAAAAAAACGAATTTATTTGTAAATTTGATTTTTGTTTTAAATTAAAATAAAGTTATTGAAAACATTAATCTTTATTTAATCCTCAACTGTTTTTCACATTGTCTAATTTCGACACAGTTTGAATTAATGTACAGTGTTTCATAATTTATAGCCTTAATTTGTTAATTTAAATTAAACTTTGATAACTTTATCTTTTTAGAATTGAAAAATGTATTCTTTTTTAATAAATTGTACATTTTTAATTAAAATTAGTCATGAGAAATTTAACTATTCCTTGCATATTTATGCACAAAAAATCTTTTATATGGTTATAAAGTAAAATCTATATAAAAGTTTTTTTTGAGTTTTGGCTTATCTTCAGCAGAGTTCTATGAAAAAGGATAATTGTAAAATCTCTGCTATAAGCAGCAATGCAAAAATATGTAAAGTTCGAAAAGAAATCTAGTTTTTATCATTAGAAAAATTAAGATACAAATTTCCTTTTTGCAACAACAGCCGAAAGTATGCGGTTAGTGGAATGCATTTACTTTACAGTGGCAATAATGTAATAACTTTAGCTCCATGTAACATAATTCAAAATTATTTATAAAATGCTGAATAAAACTTTACAGCAGTTCCTTGTGCTTTCAGAACATTTAAATATCAATGACATATTTATTTGTGGATTGGATGGGAAAGGATTTGAGAAAAAACTGCAGCATTTGAATACAGGCGATAGTTACTTATTTTAATAATGTGATAATTTTGTATTGTCAAATAATAAGAAATTAAGAAGAATGAAATGAAGTTATTTTGAACCTAATTCTGAATTCCACACCAAAGCTTCTAAAGAAATGTGTTAAAAAATTCCTAAATTTAAAAATGTTAGAAAAACACACATTTTATTGGTATATCTTTTCCAGCCTTTTTTACTCAGAGAACAGCATATATTTACAACATTTAATGTTATAAGGAATTCAATGGGCGAATGTTTTTCTAAACTCATTAAAAATATTGGGAATGGGGGATCGTTTGAGTATATGATAGACAATTTGACAACAAAGAGGAAAAAAAATTGGTGTTTGTCAAACCGATGATAGAGTTTTATCATTAGACACCAATTCTAACGAGAGAATTTATAAAATATAACATTTAATAAACATTTCATTTTTTAAAGACATATTTATTGGAAGGCCAATAAGAATTAACTTATTACTATAAAGGTTTTCTTTTCAAGAGAAATGGTGACATTACGGTTTAAACTTCCAAATCAGCAATGAAAGAATAACTATTCATAGAATAAAATTTAATGAAAATTGTGGTCTGAATTCATAAAAATTATTTTTCTATACTTGCCGGAAGATAAAAAAATATTCTAAATTTAACTCAAATAAAGATCGAACTCAGTTGAACTCAACATCATTCATTTTAAAATATATGATTTCTTTAAAATTAATATAAACCATTTCCTTTATATTAGCTTTTAAACTCAAATAATTTCAAAAGAAATCTTAATTGCTTTAAAGACATAATTTATTCCAAAAGTGTTTTACCATGAGAGAAAATACTACTCAACTTTACGTTCTGAAAAGAAAAAAAATAATAAATCATTTAATTAACTATGGATATTTCTTTTTTAATATATTTTGTTGTTTAGATTCTTGTATCCTTTTTGAAAAATCTCAAATTCTTTGACACAACGTTGCCAATTTTAATTTAAAAAACTGTTATCGTGAAAATTAATCCATGCATTATGTACAAAACAAATAAGGAAAATGGCTTGCTTCGTTTGAAAGTCAAGTTAATCCCTTTGCTCTTGTTCCGTTTGTCTATTTTCCCACAAATTACGGCAGCTGTTGTTATTTAATTTAAAATTATATTTAAAAATAATTATCGTCTACAGTAAAATAAATAATATTTTCTGGGTTTATTTAATTAAATTAAAGTTTAAAAACAAACTTTATATCACTTTCCATTTTTATAGTCGATAAATTAAAGCCTCGATTAATATCTATAAACGCTTATATCCATTTCTAATCATTTTTTTCTTTATTTGTTTATGACTAGCAGTTACAGCAAGGCATTTCCAGTGGCATAGCATCCAAGAAGAAAAATTAGCTGTACACTTTCATCTAACTTCTACCCGTTATGACATAAGCATGTTACACAACATCAAACAAACATAAAAATATATTTAGAAACTATCAAAAATAGCTACAAAACAATATTTTATAGGACACATTCAGAAATATTTAGACTGTTACAAAGGTAAAAATATGATAAGTCCGAGGACAAAACACAGGCGATCATTTCGCTCCTTAGGAGATTCAATCTGTCTCCGCAATTCAGTTGCAGTATGATTTAAAGAAAGTCAGTTATTTCCATCACCAAAAGACTCTCTATCCCTAAGAGTGGACATTATTCCTCTGATCTTCGTTAACCGAACGTTTCATTCCTCTTCATTTTCTTTATCACGCAACAAACTAAGCATTTAGACATTTAATGTATTCCGGCCAAGGTTGGATTTCCTTCTTTTGGGCGTAATAAGATTCGAATCACTTTTTAAAATGAGACGTAAAAAAAAAGAAGAAATGTTTCAGATACGCATTGCACAGCTCCTTCTATTTGCATATGCACAGTTTGAGGTTTTCACGCATGCGCTATTAAATTAAAATATCAATTATAAAGCTCCTAATTACGGACCTTATTTCTCTGATATTCGCTAATTGAAAGGTTCTTTCATCTTCCGACCAAGATTGAAATTACTTTTTTGCTGGTCATAATGAGATTGAATTACTGTTTAAAATCCCATTTAAAGAAAGAAATGTACAGCTTATGCATATCACAATTTTTGTTATTCGTCCATGCGTAGATTCAGGTTTATGCGTAGGCGAGGATAAATTAAAATCTCAATTGTAACCTCCCCTTTTTATTTTGATAGACTTTAATGTATTAAAACCTTCCCCAATAAATGTTCTATAAAATGGTGTAAATATTACCAATATCCGTTAACTATTGTTCTAGTTTTTGTGGTTCCAAAAAGGGTAAGCTTTCAGGAGACTTCATTTTATACTATATGTAGATATCTTGTAGTAAGTTATAAATTATTCAAAAAGATATTTACTATTTTTTATAAATTATAAGGTGACGTTTTAAAAATATTGATAAAGTCATCATATTTTAAAACATGATTTTAAGCATAAAAGCGTAAAATTGTATCGTAATGTTTTGCAATTAGGATATAGTGTAATTCATAAAAAATAATGTAGTTCAATTTCCACATTATTTTTTCTAGTTGTCTAATTTAATAAAAAAATTGTGCTAAATTTTATGAAAGGAATTTCTAAAATAATTTGATGTATCATATTAGAAATCCATAAAAGGAAAATATAATTGCTAATTTTATTTATCGACAGGTATTTCATTTCGTGCAAAAAAATATTTAACATTTGGAGAAAAAAAATGGCTTTCAAAATATGAGATTAGGAGTCATAAAGTATGCATCTCTAAAGATTAAAAAAATTGTGATGTTTCAGATTATTAAAAGAAATGTTTAATTCAGTTTAATAATAAAATAATATTTTGTTTGTATTAAAACATTTGTTTTTGCTATTCGATAAAAATATCACATCATGATTTGTTTTCAATTGAAATTCTTATATTAACAGCTAACTTATTTATTTATAAATTTCAAATTAAATAAATTCACTTTCCTATATTCTGGCATTTTTACAATTTATTTTTTACATTACTTAAATTTCTAGCTAGCAACATCAACTAATCTTTTATCTAATTTCTGTAAATAAACGACTTTATTGAAAGAAACAAAATTGGTAAAGATAATGAAACATTTGATTAATTATTTGCATTTCCCTTTTGGATGTATTTTGAATTTGGATTCTTCTTTTAGAAATAAAAAAAAGATTTTATTCATTTGGGAATGTTAATTTTGATGTTAAAGATTCAGAAAGAAGATTCATTTTGTAGTTTTGAAGATAAATTAAAATAATACACATTGACGTTTCAAATTTATTGTTTTCATTTGACTAAGAATATAATGAAATCAGAATTCTTTAATTCGAAAGCCAAATTAATATTTTATTTATTTTCCAAATGCTGTTAAATTCTTTCGAAGTTCACGAATGCTATCTTTAATTACATAAAATGTAGATCGTCTAAATCGTCAGAATCTGTGGATTTTATAAAAATTTTCCATTATTTTTTTAAATTTAAAATTTGAAACCAAATATAATAAGCAAAATTAATGTCGAGTTGCTATCCCCTTTCAAATTTCTTTCATATTTTTCGAATCAACTTTTAAATTAAAAATTAGCGGTTTGTATTTGTGAAAAGTGTAGTTTCCTAAAATTATTGTATATATTCAAATTTAACATTTTGTGATACATTTTGCTGGTTTTACATATATGGCTAAATCTAATTTATCTCCTGTTACAGAATACTTTACATCTCAATAAAATGATCTAAATCTTTTTTGACGTAAAGATATGAATGCATTTAACACAATATATTCCCTAAAAACATTTAACCTATAGTAACATAAGAATTAACTCACAATTTCAAAAAAAAAAAAAAGATTTTCATTTCTTACTTTCTACTTGCACAATTTTAGCAGTATATCAATTATACTAGAGAAAATCAGCATGCTATGAAAAAAACTTGTAATATAAAATTCTTATTATCTTCAAAAGAAAACGTCTATATTGATAAAAGCAGATGTTATATAATATGCACTTTTGGATTTTTTTCACTTTAATAGACATGTATTTGTATATAAAGCTCCCCATCTAAAGTAAGTAAGGGTCTACAATTTTGCATCTAGAACTTTTGATACCCTCAACCCTTAGCATAATTGCTGTACCTTAGTTTCCTTGTTGTTTAAAGAAGTATTTTAAATATAGTTCAAATAAGCTATCAAAAGCGGAATTGCTCATTTGATAAAGAAACTAATTGCCACAAAAAATATTCAGGAAGACTGGCAGTGGGTCTTATCATATAATACATTGAGAGTAGTACGCCTACTTCTTTACAAAGCGAGAATAAAATAAAATAATAATAGCGAACTGGATGAAATAGAATCTGAAGAACTGAATGACGTGGCATGGGATGACAAAAATTCAGTTACGAAAATAACAATAATACAGGAACTACAAGTTTTAGCTATGAATTTTATTGGAAATTTATTCCTGGAGCATTCTAAATATATTTACATTCATTGTAGCAAGTAGAAAATTAAGATAAAATGAAATGATTATGAATTCAACTGACTTCTTGCATTTTCTAATTATATTTGAATTACTTATTGTTTATAAAGTTTTATATTACACATTTAGTCATAATGATATATTTAAAAAAATGTTAATTATTTCACGTTATATTATTTGGCTTTTTTACGTTGTTCCAGGGCGTTATGAAATATTTTTCCACTCTTTTATCTAGATAAGAATTATTTAAAATACCTAAATTCGTTAACCATTCCATAACTTAATTAATCTCAATCGGAGACATATACAGATCGGCCTTAAAAAAAGCTTATGAAATTGTGATGATACAGGTAATTAATTAACTTTATTTTTGCAACATCATAACTTTTGTAACAGCATAAAAATCAAGAATCCATGATAGCATAAATGCATAATTAACCTTGCCAGAAAAATATACATTTATGAGTGAATAATCTGGACGCCGCTTCACCAATGAGATGGGGATTATGATTGAGTCTGAATAGCCAATAGAAGAAGCCTTCCTTCCACAGATGGTATGTCTCGTCTTTGGTGAAGGATATATACATTAAAATATTTCAATTAATACTGGGAATCAAATCTGGATGCTTATTAACTTCTGCGTATTTTTTTATTGTGTGTGTACAAGGATTTCTACTAACGAGTTATCATCATTACCTTGAAATACGTACTTCTTCAGACATCTTTGAGGTAAAGGGTTTACTTACATTTTACTTGGACTAAACAACTTTAAAAACGTTGATAAGTTGTAGAAATAGTTTCCACTAAACGATTAATTATATTAGAAGTTTTAATTGTTTTGATACAAATAAAAAATATTTTTAAAATCTTATCATAAAAAGTTTGAATCAATTAATGTAATGTTGAAAATTGTAAGAACACTAAATTTTCGTGTATTATCCACATTTCTTTTAATTGCATTTACTGAAATATTTATGATTCTTTTTTTAACAAAAAAATCTTTTCTCCTCTTATTAAACCCGACTGAATAGTGAAACTTCGAATAGCAGTATTTTAAACTATTTTAAAGTATGCCTATTGTGGAGACACAGTAAAAAGTGTGTATAAATGCTGCTGATTTTTCAAAAGCCGAGGTTTTTTACTATAGAATACGTTCCATTTCTTAGACACTGAATCTCTCTTGATTCTCCGAAATCTTTTTCATTTTATGTTTTTGTTTTAGAAATGAAGTAGAAGTAATCTCACTTTAAAAAAATTATGAGTCAAAAAGAAACTGTAATAAGAAAGGTGACTGTTGTTATCATGCCAGAACAGGATGTTGTTTCTTATGGTTAGATTTTTGGCGTAAACAAAAATCTGTAGGGGAAAAATAAAAGTTTTATTGCTTGCACGAGCATCTCAAAAAATCAACTTTTAATAACGCGTTGCCATTTAGTTTACAAAGGCTCTGATTTAAAAAATAAGTTAATGACTACAGCAAATACAACCTAGAAAAATGTCATTTTGAGCACGTGATTATGTGGAATGAAATAAATAGGAAATGTAATATTTTTTGAACAATAAAGGTAATACAATTTTTTTTTAGTTTGGTTGGAACACTAAAGCGACTCATTCAATGAAACAATTAAAAGTAATAAAATTATAATTTAACTGGTACGAGTACGTGGTACTTGGCCTTTCAAGAAATTATGTTCCGACATGATACATTGAAATATGTATAGCAGATTCCATTTTAAACTTTTTATTAAATATTGTTTATAACCAATTTATATTTTTACAAATTGGGTTAAAATTCAGGAACATTCAAGTTTTTAAGAGGACACAAAAGATAAATAGATAACCACATTTTTGGAATTTCTCAGTTTAAATATCATTATTCAAAGATAAAAAAAATCGACAAATTTTGGTTGCAAATCGATAAATACTTTTTTGTGACAAATAATATCCTGTTTTGAAAAATTTACAATTCTATATAATCTATACAAAAGTTTAGACAGTTTTTTTTTTTTCAATTTTAAATATCCATTTCTAACAGCTTAGAAAGTAGTAATTGACAACGATTAGAGATCTCCTATGTATTTTGGAGATATTTGCATTTAATATATATGTGTAAATACCAGGATAATTTTTTAGTAATTAAGGTTTTTTTCACTTTTAACATCATAAAAAAGAGGTGAAATCTAGCAGAACTTCAAAAAACGATTTAATGATAGTGCAAGGATTTTGATCTGGTTAAGTGGATATTAGTGGTTAAACTGAAAATAATAATCAGTTACAAAACTTTATTTAAAACAAATTTTATAAATAGTAGTTTATAAATTACAGTTTTAATTTCGAACCGAAAGTGCAATTTTTCAATTTTGAACATATCTTAAACTTTGTTTTTGATTTAGCATTCATTTTAAGAAATAAAATGAAATCTTGGATTCATGTTTCCTATAATTTACAATCAAATAATTAAAGCAAATCAAATATAACATCAAAATTAAATAAGAATTATTTATTAATTTTAATTTAAGTTTTAAAGTTTTGAAACAGCGTAACGCACGCTACTTTAATGTTTACACTAGAGTACAAAACTTCAAGATCCTAGGGCATTAAGACGTGAGTGAAAAATAGTTTACAACTTTCCATCTTTAAAGATGTGAAACAGATCAAATTGAATAAATGTGTAGGAAATGTATTCTATAAACTTTTATTAAGTAAACGTTTTACATTAAATTTAATTCACTGAATTTTCTTAAAAGACCTAACATTGAAGTATAAAGTTTCAAAGATATTTTTGTACCCAACAGCTAATATGCGTTATTTGAATTTATCTTTCAAAGTTTGTTTAGATGTAAAGCATACGTCGTGTGTCAGTCAAGTTGATATTCTGCTGGATTCCACAACCTAATTTACAAAGATCATAGGTAGCGATGTTGACTTAGTTACTCATGTTGACAATAGTCCTGTGTTGAAAGAGTACAATATCAACTGGCTGGAATTGCAGACACAACAGAGGATAGAGATTAAATCAAGTGGATTCTAAAGTAAATTACCCAGTCTAAATAATTACTAAGAGAACTAGAGATAAGCCATAAAAATGGATTTATTTAAAATTTCTTTTAATAGGAGTCATCAGTTCTCATTTTAAAACAAAAATGGATATTAAATGATTTCATTTAGCGTTATGATATAGAAAAATAATTATTTTTGTATAGCAAGAATAAGGAGTTATTTTGAGAGAATTTTCAAACGAAATTAAAAGAAATTAATCATAGAAAGCAGTCTTATTAAATTAACAAGTAATATGAAGATAATTTTAGAGTCAATTCCTACTTAGGTCAACAAATAGAACATTTTCTTTTAATTAAATAATTACAATCAATATAAATAATTTACCAAAAATTTATTGACTTTCGTAAGAATTGAACTCCCATTTTTTAACTGGCACGGGAAAAACACTGAAATCCTCTCATTTTACCGATTGAGGTACTGCCTGTTGATTTCAATTTTCATTACAAACTACTAAAACTCTATTTAAATTATAGTAAAATTAATTTAATTTAATTAATGTATTGATATTTGAAAAAACTTAAATAACATAAATCTACTACAAGTTTTAAAAAAATATATGAATTTGAGTGGATAAATAAAAGAACATTTTATTAACGACTGAAAATTTGAGCAATATATGTAGGGGGTCGAAAAAACTTCCCTTATACGTGAAGCCCCAAAATCATATCCGTTGGTTGTTTGAAGGTTTCAGCTGTGGATTGTAATGATTCTAAACAACACAGAGCTCACGGTTACGGTTACAGGGAGATAATTTCTAATTTACGAATGGCAACACCCACTTTTTCCTTACGCAAATTAATAAGCGTATTAAAAAACCACAAATGACGTTGGAACCATTAGCGTGTTCCGAAAATTTCCACGGATGCGGTAAAGCATTTACAAAGAAGCACATTATAACACAGTAGGAGGAGAGTTGACGCATTTTGCGTAATTCAAGGGTTAGACAGTAGACACAACCTCACGTGAAAAGTATTTCTTGGGGAGAAACATTTTAAAAGCAATGTAGGAAGAGTATTTCTTCAGTCAGATGTTCGATTGTGCCAACAAAATGACGCTTACAAAGAAATAACGAAACAAATTGATAAATCTGTTTTATCTTAATGGTGAAAATGTTGCCGAAGCAGTGAAAATTTATCGATGAAATCACAGGGTAAGACAAGGCTCAAGTTCTATAAGAAGTGTACATGATTTATAAAAAAAATTAAAAAAAAAAACTGGATGTACTTGTAATCGACCTTGATCTGAGTGATCATTTATTACTGCACGCATAGTGCAAGAAGTGTTTCTCGCTATTTAAATATACCTGAAACCACAGTTCTCAGGCATCTGATCTCTGTTTTGCGCGATGTTTCCTTTTTGGTTTCAGCGGGTACAGATGTAGAGATGAGCAACTGCGTGTGGACTTCGCAATATTTTTCCTATTCAGATATGATGAAGATGACAGATGGCGGTTGCCATAATATGAACGGATGAGGCACACTTCTCTGTAACTGAAAACTTTAACGCCAAGAACTGTGTTCACTGGGGTGACAAAAACCCTCACGACGTGACACCAGCGTCTTTACACGAAGCTAAAGGGACCTGTGGCACGGCATTGCTAGCAACTTTGTTCTCGGTCCATTCTTCTTCTAAGAAGTCACTAACACAGGTTTGAAATCGTCCTCTGTCAAAATGCTCGGCATAAATGCCATTAGTTACATTAAATGGAGGCAATATGGGGCTAATCCACGTCGCCTAATATTTTCGACCAGTACAGCAACAACACTTGATGATAGAGTCATCTCTCATAACATTGCATTTTTGTGGCCATTGCGTTCCCTCGACATCACTCCTATGGATTTCTGGTTCTAACGTTATCTGAAATCTAATGTGTACACGAATGGTCCACGTGATGTGTCAGAATTGAAAGATACCATAGCACGTGAAGTTATGAAGATTCCTCCTTTACTGTTAAGTTCGGCATTGTTTTCCACAATATACCGATTGCAATGCGTTGTCGCCTGTAATTATAACTTTCCATTCCAATAAAAACTTTTTTCTCTTGCCTATCTTTGATATCATTAGTTCTGTATAATACTCTTCTTTGAAAATGCTTTATGTCGGCAATTTTCTGTACATGCTAATCGTTCTAACAAGATTTGTGGGTTTTTTTCATATGCTGATCAATATGCAGAAGGAAAAAATGAGCGTTGCTATTCAAAAAGTTCGAAATTCTCTCACAGTAACCATAACTATGAGTTCATTGTTTTTTTAAATCATTACAATCTCCAGCTCATACTTTCAAACAACCATATCAGAAATATGGGTTCGATTGGATTAGCGGATAGGCCACAAAGGCATCATATATAGGGGAAGTTTTTTTTTCTTTTCTTGACCACCCTGTATATAGAGTATGAACTAATAGCGGTAATTGAAAAATCAGAGGATTTATGAAAGCAATTTTGTCAATTTTCTTAATTCTTTAGCAATGATAGGGATATTAACCCGCCTTTTCTTTTATCTATATGTAGGTCCGAACTGGGCTGGTGGTAAAGACTTAGTTGTAGACTCGGAATATTTTGTGCTTGAGACCCGATTAAGCTGAAGGATTGTTGTGTAAGCTCGTTTGGTGCACTTGGCCCTTAAGTGTGCGTGACATGGAAGCTTGTTGAGGGGATGCTGTTCAAGTGTAATTCTCCTAGTCTGACCGTGATTCAAAAGTAAGAGGTCTGTCCCAAAATAGTCCTAGTGTTGCTTTAGAACAGGATGCTAATCTAACTAAATTAAGCTTTATCTGCTATTGAGGCATAAATACTGCATATTTAAAGTGAGAAGTTGCCAAATTTTCAACCTCATATAGACGAGAGCACTTATTTAGAGGAAGAACAACCCAAGGCAGAGAAAGTTTCGTAGAGAAAAAAATTAGGATGTTATAACATAACTACTCTTCTGTCTATAATCAAAACATATATGTACATTATATGATAAATATATTATATTACAGAGCAAACCTCATCACACTAATAAGGAGGATATGACAATAAAATCACTCTGGACTGTAGTAAGGAATAAATCGAAGCACTTCAGCCAAAATTCAATTTGTACAAAACCACTTAATAAAACAATAAAAATAGGGTTATATGCTGTTTTTGAATATACATTTTTTATCTCATTGAATATAATAAGTATTATCTCATTGAGATAATTAGAAATAAAAATGACAGTCTAATTATTTATGAAATCAGGAAAAAGAAATTTTCTACAAAATCAAGTACAAATTTATTTATTTGGCTATAATACAGTGCACCAAATTTCAAATGTCTGGTTTCAAGCTTTTTTTGAGAATCGTTATCAAAACAGATAGGCAGACTCGCAGCCTGATAAAGGCATTTGACATACGGGGATTTCACCCCGGGCCCTCACATTAAAGGAGGGCCCCCAAATAGAATAGAAAGTTTTTTTAAAAGTTTTCTTCTTCTTCAATAGTTACTGAAGTAGGGAAACAGGGGGGGGGTAAAGAAGTTTTTGCCCTGTGTCCCAATTCAGCTAAGTTGGGCAATAAGCAGACTGGCAAGTAATCATAATGACAAAAATGAGTTTTTCAGACCCAAGGAGGTCTGAAATGTGAAGATGCAACAATATTTCAATTATATATCTTTTGAAGATTACATGTAAAAGGTCTGTTGCGGCAAAATCTGTTACCCTGTATCTAGGGTTTATGAAAGGGCTTATGACTTCTTTTATACGCTGAGAATTCAAATATTTACAAATTAATCTTATTTTCAGTTTCAATCGTATGATGATTTCCTGTAACATTAAGCATTATGCAGTACTTATTTGAAATTTTATAGACAAGATCACTAGATTTAACCGGAGTAATATACATATATTTTGCCTGATTTAACTTTAATATGGCTGAATGAATTGATCTTCCAATAAGATTAATATACTTAAAACAGAATGAAAAAATAGGGCTAAAGTGTTGTAATTGTACTAAATAAAACTGGATTTCTAATGTAAATTTTATTATATCAGTGATGTGTCGGTAAGATTAAAGTTAAATGTATGTCGGTATGATAAAGTTAAATGTATGTCGGTATGATAAAGTTAAATGTAT
>JAOUZG010034239.1:546222-630800 GCA_026289955.1 Argiope argentata | reverse complement strand
GGTATGATAAAGTTAAATGTATGTCGGTATGATAAAGTTAAATGTATTGAATGTATATTAAAGTTAATGTAACTTTAATCATGTCGGTATGATTAAAGTTAAATGTATAAATAATATGACATTCGTATTTTATATTTTTTCCAAGATTATTTTTTAATTAATTTTTCATGATTATCTTTTAAATGCTTTTTTAGGGCATATGAAGATTCTGACTATTTTTTTTTTAATTATGTTTAACACTGTTTTATTCAATATTCATTTAAAACTTTCCCAATTCAAGAAATTTATTGTTTCAAAATTGTTTCCAATGGTTTTTTTAATAACCATTTGTTTATCTTTAAAATAGTTATTACTAACATTTTATAAATTAGAAGAAATATAGTTTATTCAAGTAAACAAGTTATAATTAAGTTATTATTTCTAAAGCTTTAATTCAAAATAATAAGTTAAATGAGACAAATGTTTTGAAATACTTGCATAATTTGATAAGTTTAGAGTGCCGATGAATACTGTGTACTAAGATGGATTAATTATAGGGTCACTCACTTAAAAAGATTGAGTCTAATTTAAAATTGAAAATACTTGTAAGATTTAATTCAATGTCGCAAGCGCTTAAATGAAAGCATTTCAAAGAATAAACATACAAAAGCATATATGGTTTCATAATCATATTAAATCTCTGTATATTCAATTAATCCGATGCTATAATTATTATTAATGTATATGAGTGTAATAAGTTCTTTATCAAACCAATAATGGTTTTCAAAATTATCTAAATATTTGCATTGTCTGTATAATTCCTTAAACTTGTAATGGAAGTGGTTAAATGAATATTAATAATAACTTGTTTTGTATGTTAATATTTCCTCATTTTATTTCTATAAGTCTAATGAGACTAAAGTCGATCGATTCTAATTATATTTGCATGGAGTTAAATTAAATGTCTAAACAACCAAGGGGATCCGCAGAAGTTTTCATTAATGAGATTAAACTATCCCACAAGCTAATTAAGGTTTTTTATATAAACAGTCAGTTTTCAATGAGTAAATATTGCCATATTTTGTGAATTTTTTTATGTCTGCTTATACTTACAGTGTTATAATTAAGTTTCTAATAAAAATAAATTAATATGATATGTACAAAACAATAATGTTTAAAATGCATTCAATATGAGTTATAGGGAATTAGCAAATTTATTTGCTTAAATCCTTGAAATAGACATGCAACTCATCAGACTTTTTCCTCCTTCTAACTCTATTTGTGGTAAAAAAAGTTACACTAGAGCGAGTTTGGGACAGACATTGTGATTCAGAACCATGGTTAGGTGACGAGGACGTCACCTGATCTGATAAAAGATCCCCTCTCTATACCATATCACATCAGCAAGAGAGCGGTTGGACCGACTGATTTAACATGTTACAGATCCTCTTACACAATGGTTGTTTGATGGAATCAGGCTCGAGAACCTACTCTTACCAGACCCCTTTGGTATCTGAAAAGAATGTAAAGGAAATATAATAAATATAAAAGGGAAAAAAGTAATAACTTAAAGGAAAAGGCCATGCTTAAATTCAGTCTGGTTTGAAGGATAGTCATAGAACAGAATCTCCGACCAGCCATGGAGGCACACGGATTAACCATCGACACTGAATGACCGGACCACCGCAACAGCAAAGCTCGAGAACTGTGGTTGAATCTTAATTGCCGTCACGGGCCCAGGTACAACCCTCCCAGAAGGGAGTACGTCACGTCATCGAGGGGGGAGCCTAACCCCCACTGTTATTGTAACCACCGGGTGGGTGAGATCCAAACACCTAACCGGAAGAGTCTCATCCTCAATTACGAGGTGCCCCCCGGGGCATATAATTTCAAGCATATATGGGTTAAAATTTATATCACCCACTCATTGAAGAAAAAAATAGTTGAAACATGTATTGATACATGAAATCTAAATTTACTTTTACCTTCAATTTCAAATGGTATTACAGACTTGAAACTTGTAACCAATGATGCACTAGTATAAAACAATCTGGTAAGTAATAATATATTAATCAACCCAGCACTTTTCTTGTAAAATTCCAAAAAAGAAATAAAAAAACAGTTCTGCTAGTGAAAAAAAAGATTTTTCATTCGTCTATTCAAAATAATTCACTTTAATTGGAATGAAAAATCGCATCTTGAGTAAAGCCATGAGATGTTGTAAACAGGGAGATTATTTCTAAGTCAGCTGCCAGCCTGAAAAGGAAAGTGGGGAAAGGATATTATGTCTATTTATTTGGATTATGGTCATTCGCAGAAAGCCGGATAAAGATTCTGTGAAGTTAGATGAAAGGATTCCCAGGGTATCAGTAATCCCTGTCAGAAGAAAAGAAGTGGATTCGGAGTATAAGCTGTCAAGAAGATCTGCTATTACTTTGATATATTAAGGTTAGCATATTTTAAGGAGAAACTTAACTGTGCCTCTCATAATACAGTATATATTTTGAAAATTTTCGAATATGATGATTTTGGTGATTTTTAACTCAGAAAGTCACATCTCTATATGCCATGTTTCTCAAAAGAATCTCTATTTATTTGGCACATCTCTATGTATCACATTTCGCAAAGGAATCTCTATATTCTTGACACATATGTACGAGTCCCATTTTTAAGGAAATTTGAAATTAATGCATGAGTCAATTACTGAACCAATATAAATTTGCGGCCTCATTTATCTGCCTTTGTTCAGATCAAATCATCTTTTATTTCCTTTTGTACATATATTAATCCCCCCTATTATTTAGACTTTAATTCTGGTGCTTGTCTATATATATTTGCATATATACTTTTTGTGATTGTATTTGAATATTTTATTCTTATCTGATCATTCTTCTCTGATTGTATTATATCATTTACTGTATATTTCCGTTAGTATGTGAACCATTCTGTTTTACTTTTGTTTGTATTTATATATTATCCTGTTCCCCCAATCTTCTTTATGTTTGTGCTGCCATCATTTATATTTGAAATTTTTTCCAGAATTAATTGTGTACTGAACTGTACCATATGGTACACATGCTGGCACACAAAATGTTTATAGATGGAGGATCAAAAAGAAAAATATCAATAAGCCAATAAAAATGCTCAAAATTTTCTAATGTATTCAATAGTATGATTTATAAATATTTTTCTTAAATTTAATTATTTTTCCCCTAATAAATCCATTTATTGCACCAATATAAAAGATAGAAATATTAAAATTTCAATTTAGAAAGTAAATTTCCTAAGGCGATAGTTTCTATTCTGCTTTGTTTCAAAACTTTATTCACACTTGATGCTAGTTTTTTATTTAAAAATAAAATAGCTTAAGACGCATACACGATCCCACAAGAAAACTAAAAATATCAAAAATATCCGAACGAATTTTCCACCAAAACTAACTGTTTCGATTTATCTTTTAAAATGGCAAAGCATCGAAAAATGACTTTCAATACAGAGTCTATAAACTAACTAATTCTGAAAAAAATAAGTTCTTTTACAAAGGAAAGCTAGCAAGCTAATTAAATAATTAAATGAGGAAATGCGAGAACTGTTAATTCGATCTGAAGAAACATAATAATGAAAATTTATTTTGAAGACTCAGGAGGAAACGTGAGGTTTTAGCTTAAGCAATATTATGAAGAATTTGTCAAGCTATTTCCATTAAATTTCTGTGTTAAAAATTCAGTTATAAAAATCAGCAATGCTTTTTGAAAGTTGATATTTTATGTTTGTAAGTTTAAAAAAACTGTAGAAGATAAAATAGATATTAAAATATCAAACAATTAGAAATTTAAAGAAAAATGTTTCCAAGGATGATGTAAATAGTCTGAAGTGCAGTAAATATCTAAACTTTCATTTCCAACTAAAAATGGTTAAAATTCCGGCTCCAACTAAAAACAGTTGAAATTCCGGTTAATTCTAAAACGGTTGAAATATTGAAAATTCAGTTGCTTGGAGTATAAAACACGCCTGTTTTTATTTTCCGCTTAGGTAAATGTAAATGGAAAAGAAAAAGAATTAAACAAATCAAAAGCTCAATGCTAAATATAATACCTTTTTAGGATATATAGGCTATTCATACAATAAAAATACAATTAGACTGATATATTCTATAAACATTAAACACTGAAAAAAAATTCCAAATAAATTAACATATACTTATTTAGCAATTTTTGCCTGATTATATTCAAGTGTTTTCAACCATCTATAAATTATATCATGAGTAAAGATTAATTCATTCAGAACCATTATAGAGCAGAGAACTACTGACATGGCCTGCATAAAGTATCATTTGAAGCGAATTATAGAACATCTATCCCCCCCCCTTTACAGAAAATTCGTTCTAGGAAGAACGAAGAATGGAATTTTAATAAACTTAACCAATAATATATAAAACTTTTTTTAAATTTACATTATTTACATCTTGCTAACTATTCTTGGTTTGCAATGTCAAATAATTTGAATTTATTTTAATTTTGAATAAACAAGCAAATAATAAAATAAATTATTTAGAAACAAGCCGTATAAAATCACATGATTAAGCGAGTAATGATTACATAAAATATGACTTTATAAAAAAAGTTAAACAGACTTTTTAAGAGCACAAGGATTAATTCAGATTGTTTATAATTTTATTCAATCAGAACATAATTATAGTTACTATAATTTTATATTATTTCGTTTATTATTAGTCATGTACATTTCAGCTATAATCAGGGTTGAATAAAACAATGAATTCTTTAGACGTTTGTATCCTGAAATAAATCGAAATTCACTTGCGATAAATTGCTTTATTAAATAAAGCTAGAAAAAATTAACATTTTGCTTAATCAGAATGCATAACTCTGCCAAAAGACACAAATGCTATTTTTAACGAAAATTCTTCCATGGGTTGAATACGGTAAGAAGTCCAACCACAGTCTGAAAACCAAATAACGAATCTTTATCACACAGGGGAACCAGATGCATAGGTAACAAAACACAGTTGAAATGTATAAAAAAATACATATTTTGCAGAAAAATCCAGTACAAAAGCAAGCAATCGTTGATAGGCTTTCATAAAGACTTAAGGCGTCTCTTTGGAGAGACTGCCACTTCACTTTAATCTTTACATAACTTACAGACTACTGACTACCTTCATCTGTATCTCACTTTAAAAAAAAATCAGCAAAAGGATATATACATTTTTAGGACGAACGTAATTAAAACCAGATGCACGCAGTTTATAAATCAGTAGCAAATAACTGAAATGTATAAAACATTCAGAGAGAATTTATTTATATTCAGAGATGATTTATTTAACTTGTACTCACTGACCAGTTCCGGACAGACTGATTGCTCAGGGCACGACTGAATGCTGACTCAATACTGGGATCGCTCTCTAAACTTATTCCGTTACAGAGCAAAGAATGCTATCAGAAGATGATTCATAATCCATTCGAAATCAGTATTAATATTTTAAGAATAAGATTCTTTTCTTTTCTATTAGTGTACTTTCATCAAATTAAACTTAGTAGAGATTCCTCAACAAATAACAAAGGTTGTTCAACAAATAGCAAAGATTCTTCAACAAATAACAAAGATTCCTCAACAAATAACAAAGATTCTTCAACAGATAACAAAGGTTCCTCAACAGATAACAAAAATTTCTCAACAAATAACAAAGATTCCTAAACAAATAACAAAGATTCCTAAACAAATAACAAAGATTCCTGAACAAATAACAAAGATTTCCCAACAAATAACAAAGATTTCCCAACAAATAACAAGGATTCCTCAACAGATAACAAAAATTCCTCAACAGATAACAAAAATTCCTCAACATATAACAAAAATTCATCAACAGATAACAAAAATTCCTCAACAGATAACAAAAATTTCTCAACAAATAACAAAGATTCTTCAACAAATAACAAAGATTCATCAACAAATAACAAAGATTCCTCAACAGATAGCAAAGATTCCCCAACAAATAACAAAGATTCCTCAACAAATATTAGTTTCCTTATGTATCAAACAAAATCCAAAAATGATCGGGTCTCGGTGACCTGGTGGTAAGGTCTCGGATTCGGAACCTCAGGGATTCAGGTCCGAGAACCGATTCAAGGGAAGAACTTTCGAGTAAGTAGGTTTGATGCACGCTAAATCCGTCGGGTCAAAAGTCCTCCCACTGGTGTGTGTGGAGAAGGGATTGCCCACTCAGATGCTATCCTCCTCATCTGATTGCGGTTGAAATTATGAATTCTATTCCAATATAGCACTAGTTCTGCTTTACTGTAGGACGTTAATATAACAATACTAAATCAATATATGAACAAAATCAATATAAATATATAAAGGAAAAAAACTCGTTTTTTCAATTAATAAAACTTAATCAAATCAAACAAAAATTCATCAACAAAAAGTATCTAAAGAAATTATTCACTTAAAAATTTCTTACAAATAATATCCATAACATGTATTCAGATATCAATAAGATAAGAAAATTGTCCATTATTTAATTATTAAACCTTTATTTAAAGAACAAGAAAAACTATTAACCCCGAAGTAAATGCAAAATTGCAAATATTTGCTTTTTTAAAAATTCTAACTTCATGAATTATTTTTTGATTCCTGAATTATTTTTTTATCTGCAATTAGCTTTTTTTTTCACTTTCCTGCTGTTCAACTATGACCGATCTCCATTTGAAAAATCAGTTATAATCTTGCAAACAGTTGAAACAATTTATTCATGTTAAATGAAAAAAAAATATATATTGCTCATTTTTTCCTTATAAAAAATACAACTTTACCAAACACAAACTTTCAATTTTACGAAAAAAAAGGGCAGTAAATCTCAGTCCAAGCAATAAAAAAAAGGATTCAAATCGAAATAAAAAAAGTAAAAAAATAAATTTACTATTTTTTACTCTAAACAGCTTACATGTTTTCTCTCTCAGCTTCAACGAAAAAAATTATTTATCGATGTCCTTTTTTAAGCACTTTTTCCCATCCAAGATTTTTTTCTGTAAGTAAAAAGCAGAAGTCGATTAGAAGCAGGAATCGATCATATTCATTTCCGAAAACACGACACAACTGAGCACGATGAACGCTTATTGGTAGAACTGATCCCTAATCGGATAGGTTGGCGTCATGCTTTGGTATTAGTGCTCCTCTTGATGTTCATCCATTCACTGACAGGTTATTTTGGGCCACACACTATCATTGGCGGAGAGCAGCAGTTATTCAAGAATGATGAACGGCTATCGGTAGAGGCTACTCCTACCTTGATAGAAATCATGCTTCATATTTTGTTTTCGGTGTTCATTTCGCTTCCATGCTTCTTGAAATATGTGAAGATCATTTCCTCTAGATAAACGATTTTGATCCCGTCCTTTAAATGCTTTTGGATATTTTATGTAATTTTAATTACAGAAACATATTTTATAAATGATTCAAATTATAGTTACTTTAATAAAACTTTGGATGTATATATATTCTAATATAAATATTTTATCAGAAAAGATAATCTTTCGTTAGCAAAGTACTTGAGCATAATGCATAAAATAATACAATACTTTTTTCAACCTATAAAATATTTAAGTTGTTTGATAATTATTGTTTTGGCTTATAAAATATTTATAGTGTTTGATAATTCTTATTCCCATTTATAAAAATTTTAATGATGTTTGATAATTATTGTTTTGGCTTATAAAATATTTTCTGATGTTTGATAATTCTTGTTTGGTTTATATAATATTTTATGATGTTTATAATTCTTACTTTGATTTATAAAAATTATGATGTTTGATAATTCTTGCTTCAATTTAAAGAATATTTTATAATGTTTGTTAATTATGCTGATAAATAGCTGGATTCCCTTTCTGATTTTTATTCAGAATTATGTGCACATTCTTATTTACTATATCGGCAGTGCTTTAAATATATTTTAATATTGCTATTAACTACAAACCATTATTTATGAATATAAACTAAATTCTTCTTAATTTACTAAACTAAATACTTAATTATTATACTAAATTATTCATAAACACTTAGCACTTGATTCTGTTAAAGAATCATATAGATATCAGGATGAAAATATTATTATGAATATATAATATTGGTTCTTTAAGCATTTCTTCTCATAATAAGGAAAATTGTATTTTAGATATCTGCAGTGGATACTGAATGAATGCTTAATCAATGATGCCTAGTTTTAACCTCAAAATTGAAGATTCTGAAAAATGCAGAGATCGTTTCAATATCTCTATTAGAAGTCAAATTTCATCATTTCTACAGATATATTTTATTAAATTTCTACTAATATATTTTATTCAAAATTTGACTCGCTAATTTTTTTTATTACTTAAAGAATATTTTTTCTGGGACTCTTTTAACAGAAAAATCTAAAATCACTCATTTGCCGTCAGTTCATGCCAGGAAATTAGTACTAAATGAAAAAAAAATTAAATAAATGTGAAATTAAAACTTAAATAAAATTAGCGCATTTGAGCACTTATTATTTTATTTCTTGTTGTCTCTTGAAATATTTACAAATAAATTCATAATATTTTATAGATTTTTTTGTTTTTAATTTGAGTGAATATAAGAATTTAGGATAAAAATTAATCATAATGCATCTCTTTAGAATTCACCTTATGTATTCATATCAAGATAGGTATTTATACCAAAGAATGGAGTCAATCATTTAGTTTTATTTCCTATAATTCACAGTGATCATCATTAGAATCATATCCATAAGGTGTGAGAAGCTTTGAAACTCGCATATATCCTAGACTTCTGACCTAAACTTTATTTTCATCTTTCTTTTTCCTTCTGTTTTTCTTCTTTCTTGGGTAGGAAATGATGGATTTTCCATCAAAAGCTGTTCCCACTTTTTTTTACCAGTTTCTCAAGAAAAATTAAAACACCATGTGTTTGTTCCCACATGGTAAACCTTTAAATGCATGGAGCCTTATGCCCCCCGTGCAGGTGATTAGCTAGTCACCGCAGTGATTAATCTGAAAAAGGAACAAGTGAAAGAGCCAGCTTTAGGGATTCTGTATATAAGATGGTGGATATTTCCTTAGTCACTTAGGAGCAGGATCTAGAACAAAAATTGAGTGCAGAATTCTAGACAGTTAGAAGAAAAATTTAAAAATGGAAAAGTTTTCAGAGAAGCTTACTGTCCTCCCTTGTCGGTATCCATGATAATCAGTTCCGTCAAAATTAGAATTAAGTCATGGATTTCCATAATTTCAATCCCTTTTTGTTAATCGTTAAAAACAATTTCTTAGATTTCTTTTTGGTCAATAAGCAGTTTAGAAATACAAAGTTATCGCATACTGATGATTGCTCTCCTTATCGCAAATGTAACGTAAACAGAACTAAATTTCACGGATATATGAATATAGGGTATATTTCTTTTTTTTAATTTTAAAACTAAATTATTAAAATATTTCAAGCACTATTTCAATACCTTTAATGGTGATAACATTTCATGCAAATATAACCATTTTCATATTTTAATTTTTTGTTAAAGAAGAGAGTATATTTATTATATGTAACCATTCTTCAATAAATTCTATAAACGATAATGTATATCATTTTGAATGAAAGCAAAGTTATAAAATTGAACACAGAAAAATGTAAGAAATTGCTTAAATTTTTCTTGGAGAACATTAAAAGAAGTTTCAAAAACAGGAATTAAATGAATTTTTCCTTTCTTATTTTGAAAATTGTTATTTTTTTAATATTTCATATTTAATCTTCGGAAAGAATATTTCCATTATTTTGAAAACTTCTCTACATAAATTTCATGAAGTAATGATAAACTAGAAAAGTAATTTGTATAACCATTTTATTAATTTTTTTATTATATGTATTTTTGATATGATTTTTTGAACTCTTATATGCATGCAATTGATTTAATAGATTTCATATTTTCCAATATGGTTTATTTTAATTTTTTCTATTATAAATTTTAGATGGCAATTCTAAAATGTATTTATTACGATAAGAAATTTTTGTTTCTGTTTCCTTTTTTCAAAATTAGTTTTCTTCAGAGTAAAGCTTATTTCATCATACATTAAATTTCTTCCCCACAACTTCAAAGAGAAAACATTTTAAATTTAATTACAGCTTACGGTAGCAGATCTTTTATGTTACGTATCAAAATATTTTTTAATAAATATTCTCCACCGTGTGCAGAGTATAAAATACGTGTTAAATGATTTTTTTTATTGTTTCTATTTTTGATTAACTAAAAAGGAAAGAAACTTCTCCTTCAATTGGATAAATATATATAAAAATCGGTTTATACTGTTTTTACATCCAGACTTTATTAATTCCATGCTATAAACTGCATGAAATAAGAATGCAATTTATTCTTCTTCTAGGAATTATATTCTCAAAAATAACAGACAAGATAATTTGAAAATTTTAACAAAATTAAAGTTGCTACAGATGAAAAATCATTGGTGAATAAAATCAGATATATATGCATGTTACTGTGTATAAATGAAAATGGAAGCTTTATCCTTTGAGTTAAATCAAATATTTCTACAAAATATGATTCCAGAATACAAAATTAAAATCTTTTTATTATTACATTTCATTCTTCTTTTTTATAAAAAGATCTTTCCACAATCTTGATAAAACTTACTACTCACAATCGCTATGAATCTTCGTAGAATTTTAAATATTTTTAAGTAAAAATAAAGTCTGTTAAACATATGAAAGAAGGAGATTTATGGAAACAAAATTCTTACGTTGAAAATATTTAATAACTATTTTAGTAAATATCAACAGAATAGGCTTAAAACAAACAAGTTAATTAAAAAAATCAATTATAATTAAATGATATACTTCTGTCGCTTTTACAATTTTAATATTAAATGTCAATGTTATTTTTTTACTGTGTCTTAAAATATTGTATTTGAGATTTAGATTTAAGAGAATTTAATCTGTAAACTCAAAAGTTATTAATTATAGATTTGATATTTTACTTTTTATCATGTCAGAACAAGATGTTGCATTTGGGATGAGGTTTTTGACATAATCAAAAATTCTTAGGCGAAAAAAAAAACTTTTAATATCTGCACGGGCATCTCAAAAATCATTTTTTAATAACGCTTTGTCATCGTATTTACAAAATATGTGTTTAAAAACAATAAGTTAATGACTACAGCAAGTAAAAAATGTCATTTTGAGCACGTGATTTTATGAAAGGAAATAAGCAGGAAATGTGATATTTTTTTTAAAAAAAAATAAATGCGAGACAAAGTTGCGAGTTTGATCGTTTGCAATACTAAAGTGACTAATCCAATAAAACAATTAAAAGGAATAAAATAATAATTTAACTTGCACGAGCAGTTGGTGCTTGGCTTATATATATATATATATATATATATATATATATATATATATATATATAATAAGAATTTTAGGTCAGCATCAATAGTATTTTATAAGAACTTTGTTAACAAAATAAAAAAAAATCAGCAAAAAATATTTATTAGAAATGTTACATTTGTCAAAACTACTAGATAAAAAAATCTAAAGCTAGAAAGTTATTCTTTGATTTTAAATGGAATCATAATAATCGCATTTTTTAAAATAATTAAGATTTAATTTGAAAAAGAAAAAAAAAGTCATATTTTTTGCCGATTTATTTTGGAGGAATATTAAAAAGGTCATTCTCACGCGATCAAAAGGGATTTATACTTAATAACTAATACACAATTTTAATTCCAAATTTAATTTTCACCATTCAGTTTTGAAAATTGTCATTTTGATATCTTTTCGAAGACTATAACAATATTTTAAGAGTGACATTTATTTATTTATTTGGTTCCCCGAATTCTGACTGATAGAAAGTACTTTGGGATCTTTTCGAAAACCTTTTTTTTTCATTTTCAAAAAAAAAAAAATGTTTTAAAAAACTGATGTGGATATTGCTCTGAAAATTTTAATGATTTTTTTTCTGTCTGATATTTGACTGAATGAAAGTTTAAAATTTTCTTTGAAACTTAAGAAAATAAAAATAAAATCTCTTTGAAACTTAAATAAAAAAGTATTTTCTGAAATTAACCTTTTTTTAATTCTTAATAAAGATAACATTATAATTTATAGGTATTTCGTACAGACAATTTTAATCTATCAATTTTTTTAAAATTTAGATCTTTAATATGAATAATTAACTATTCATTTAAATCCAGAAATACAAGTGTTAAAATCTTACCCTCTGCGTCAACTTATAGAAAATCTAGATGCAAAATTATGAACTTCTTTGAATAACTAGTTCAGCAGTTTAAATCGGTAAAATTCCATGCACACAAGTATAATCGAATTTAACGACATTTCAGACTTCGATTTGACTAACAGACGCTACTAGGAATCAGTATGAAAAGAGATAACGGAGAAAATTTGGATTCAAAATAAATGATACAAAAACGCTATGTATTGTTTTAATAATATTTGTGAACGAAATCTATTATTTGACTGCTGAATATCTTAACCAATAATTTAAAAAAATAAGTAATCGAAAAAGCTAGAAATAAAGTTTAGTCTAGAAATTAGATATAATGGATTGTATTTTAATTATTTATCCTTAAGTTACAATTTATTATATATATATATATATATATATATATATATATATACATAATTCACTCTCTATATATAGAGACAGAGAGAGTGAGGGTGAAGGATAGAGACCGATAAAGAAGTCTCGTGATTGTTTCCTACATTAGCAAATAACATAAATTAACTAAAATAAATAATGCCTTAAAAATTATAATGTTGTCACATGATAACTTGAAATTTACGATAGAAGATTTCATTTTAATTTTTTAATCAATTTTTATTAGAATTTTTTTTTGTATTTATTACATTCTTTTCTTTTTCTTTGTTAGGGAGGAGTTTATTTGATTTTTTTTATTCCTTTCTTTTATTTTTTCAACATATTATAATTTATCATCGCATAATTTTTAGATTTTATACTAAGCACTTTAAATAATAAAGCCAATTGTCCGTTATTCTCAGATTGATTATGAAAATATTTCTCACTGGATATTTACATTGACATTAATGCATTGTTATGGCCAAAGAAAAAAAAAATCAGTTCAATAACGAGTTACCATAAAACGCATCCAAGTGTTTCTCTATTCCGAATAATTTTTTTTCTTTCAAAGAAAAAAAAATCACTCATTTTGTGGCAAATACTTGTAAGAGGTTTCTTTTCTTTTCTTCTCTGTTTTTTCTTACTTAATACTTTTTCGATTTGAGACTTTCTTTCTTTACAACATATTTCATGACAAAACAACAAAAAAACATTTCCAGACCTCTTGTGATTCTAGAGTATTATCAATCAGTTTATAAAGGTTTCCGCTTTTTGGAGCAAAATATTTTTCAATATATTTTTTTCCGAGAAAAACAATTCAAACGGAAGTGAATATTTGTTTTTGTAAGAAAATATTTATAAACAAAAGCTATTGTCATTCAATGCATTCTTGACAAATGCAGAACAAATCTGTAAGGTTTATACTTATACTATGTATTTTAAAGTAAGTATTTTTAATATACTATGTATATTAAAAATACTTATGTATTTTAAAATAGGCAATATTATTTCTCATTTGTTCAACATTCGGCTTTTTTATTTCATTCATTAATAGAATTTGTAATTATAATGGTAGATAAATGCGAATTCATGTCAGAGATAAATTTTCTTTTCATTAAAGATTCCTCAAAACTAAAATACATCAAATAATATTTTTAAAAGGCGAAAATGATATATTTTCTATACCACATAAAGTAAAATCAATGTATTTAGACATCCAGAGAAAACATTATATAGCAAATGCTAACAAACACCATGTTATGTTATGCATAAAAATGAGTAAACAATGAATTTTAAAGGGAAAAAGATGAAGTCAAGAAAAATGTTTATAAAATACTTTACAAACGAAATTGCATCAATTTGCTAATATTTAGTATTTCAATTGACGCAATTTGTATTTATTTTTCTCCGATATAGTATTATCGATATATTTATTGGAAATAATTTTTAAAATGTGTAATGAATTTAATAGACATATGAACAAAATCAAACATGAAAATATAGATAGATCTCAGATTAATAATAATAAATAATTTCAAAAAAAAATGTTTTTCAAAACTTATAAGTGGCAGTTAATTGATATTTAAAAATAAAAAAAACTTTAACAGTATTTACTTGTTATATCAATAGGTTTCATTCGGAAATGTTATAAAATACATTTAAACAGTTAAACAGTGTGCCTGTATACATATTTCATGAGACGTGCAAGAATTTTGTATTTAGTAGTAAAATGAAATTATTCTATATCGTGTATCTAAATAAAGTAAAATCCAATAAAAAAACATTTTTTTACACATTATTAATGAAAGATAAATTATCATTCCGTTTGCAATACCGTAATTTGAAAATACAAGGTACGCATGCGATATCAAATTCACATACTATGATTTACAAATGTCTCACTTACGTTATTGGTAGAAAACTATGATACAATAAAGTGACTTTTTCTACCCTTCGCGAAAAACCGTGTTTATGCTGTTATTATTAACATGAATGCTAGAAAAATATGCATATTGTATTGAAAAAGAAATGTGTAAAAGTTACATGACTGTAATACCTTCTCTTTCCATATATCAGATAGCTGCGGGGACATGCTGGTAAGATCTAGGCTCTTGAACCTTGGGTTTACAGGTTCGAGGCACGAATCCATCGAAAAACCGTCATATAAGGGATTATGTTGAACGTTAAATCCGTCAGGTTCAATTATCTTCCTGCTGGTGTAGAGAAAAGATTACCAGCACAGGCGTTGACCTAAACATCTGATAATGGTTCAAAAGTACGAGATCCATTCCAAAATGGCCCTATCGTTGCATAATAATGGGACCTTAATACAACTTAAATAAACTTTAATTCATGAGGTGGCGTATCTTTATTAACATCAAGATATATTTTCCCTGTTCCTTTTTAAAAAACATTATTATAATGTAGAGAGCCTCATGCATTTTCATGTTCGAGTTTGTTTTGTCTTGTGAAGTGCAGAATTTTGAAACCAATTGAATATATATTCCTGAAATTTGAAATAACTTTTATTGGAAATTTGGAATAACCTCATAATGAAATTATTATGAATCTCACTGCACAATGGATTTCAACAAAATAAGTTTTAAGAAGTTCAATAATTTCATGTTTTGTTATTTATTTTTACAAACTGTGTGATATTATTTGAATTTAAAAAGCAAATTTTAAATGGGTATTACTCATTACAAAAATGAAAATTAATGTATTTTATACAGAGTAATAACTTTTGAATTAGAAACAAATAATTTGAAATTTAAATAATTTTTACCAGTTATAAAAAAAGTTAAATCAAATGTCTAGCTCATCGGTTAAAGAATAACCGCTCTTGAAGTCAATTTTTAGAATTTATTTTTTTGAATAATAATTCTGAAATGTCAGAATTTCTTTATTATGATTAAATTGTTTATTGAATATAATCACTAATATTTCGGAATCAAAATTTAAAAAAAGATTAAATAAGTAACTCAATAAACTTTACTTTCATAACTGGTATAATTTTTATTAAAAATAACTAAAATAAATACTTAATCTTCGGGTATCTTACACATATTAGAAATAATCAAACAAAAAAGGAGTTATTCATCCATGCATAAAAAGTCGAAAATATAAAAGAATTCCTTTTATTATGGCTAAATGTATAAAATTAAATTAAGTAGAAGCGAAGACATAATTTAATAACAGCAAATAGAATTTTAAAGACATGTTTATTTGTAATAGTATAAAATGTTTTCATCAAAAATACATTTACCTAAGTTTAAAGTGGGAAAACGGAGAACAATATAACATAAATTCTTTATCAGAAAATGCCAGAAGGCAAGTATTAACTTAATTAATGGGAAAACAAATTTTCTCAAATTTTATAGAGAGAAAGAGATAAAAAAAACTAAATCTTAACCCATGAAGGAAACTAAAACACGATAGATTCAAACATATCTAATAATTGTTTTTATCATAAATACTTCAGAGCTCTTTTCGAATTAAGAGTGGGGAATTTAATAATCAATCATTGTTTCCTTTACCGTTGCAAGAAGAGCTGTCGTAAATTCGATTAAATATTGTCGAAATCCTTCGAATTTTTCGAAACACGATGAAAAGTAATTCATTTTCTTAACAAAGGCGTTTGTGGATCAATATTTTATCTAGACTTAATTCTTAACAATGCTTTTCATTCTAATCCATTCTTAACAATGATGAAAGGCTGAAAAAAGCTAGCTGGAAAGGCAAAATATAATATTTTTTTGCTCTATTCTCCAAAACAAAATATATCAATTCAGTAGAGAATAAATATAGCATTTTTAAATTAAATTTTATTAGTTAAAAATTAATTTTTTTTCAATTAATCAAAAGTATTAAATCTATAACATTTTAAGCACAGGAATTAATTTCTTTGATTAATAATATTTTATCCATTTTATAACAAAAAGTTTTTAGCAGATTTTCAGTTTAAAAAAATAGTGATATATCATAGGAGCAGTTAATAATTGAGCAGTATAAGCTTAAATATTAAAGTAGCTACTTTTTAGATACTTTCTATATTTTTGTTTGTTTTTTTAAAAAAATTACTGCTGTTGTATAAAGCAAAAGAATGTTAAAAAGAAATAAAAGACTGTTCTTTTGTACTTATTAAATTTTCAATGAAAAATAATTCTTCTACGTGAATGCTCCAATACATTAGCTCCTTTTTTTTCTCCTTCATTTAAAGCATGCTATTTTTTACAGTAAAATTTGAAGACAAGATTATTAAATGAAATCAAATTTCTTTTCATAATTCAGAAATAAAACAGGATTTTCTTATGATCTATTTTTTGAATAACAAGACGCTTGTTTTTGAGGCAGTTAATGGATAATTTGAAAAAAGAAAAAAAAAGAAAAGAAATAGGTAAACTGTATATTGCGAAATTGCCGATAATTTTGAATGATGAAAAAATGTTTTTATTAAAAAAGATCAAAATGAAATCTGCTATGCATATTTTAATGTATCATGCTAGGAAATAGTTTCTTGAACGACCATCGTGCAAGGTTTGATATAACTTGAACGTACTCGTGCAAGTTATTTTATACTTTAATTCCTTTTAATTGTTTCATCGAATTAACCACTTTAGTTTTAAAAACGATTCAAATAACTTTGTCTAGCATTGATTGTTTAAAAAAAGCATCATATTTCCTATAATCACGTGCTTAAAATGACATTTTTCTAGGGTTTATTTGCGGTAGTCATAAACTTATTTTTTTTAAATCAGAGCTTTTGGGAATGCAATGGCAACGCGTTATTAAAAGCTGCTTTTTTCAGATGTTCGTGCTAATAATGGCATTTTTATTTCTCCTCAACGGATTTTTGCTGAAACTAAAAACATCATCCCCAAAACAGTATATTCTGACATGATAAAAAAGCTTTCACATTTTCTTTGCATCAATAACCCAATAATATTTCACTCAATTTTAAAGTTAAGCTGTTTTTGAAGAAAAAAAACTCTGAAACGCAAATCTATAAATATCTTTACCAGACTTAAAATGATTTCAAAGTTAAATCTTAAGATTTACCCTAGGGAATTTTTTTAAAAATGGAAATACTATCGAGGTACTCACATGTACTGAATAAATATGAGCAGAGTGGATGTATGTACTATGAACACTTCTTGTTCTTCCAACCACCTCACCTCCACTGAACGTAGCAGTATCGACAGGATTTGTTGTGGTCGACTGTGGTCTTTAACAATGTCCATACTTACATTGTACTTTGTACACTGGTCACTTATGTACAGATAACATTTGTACGAAACGAAATTTCTGTTACACTTTACAATTATAGTATTGAAGATGCTCCAAAAATGAAGAACATTATAAATTTTACTTGCCTATTAAAATCCTTATCTTTTTAATGCTTCATAATATTTATTTCTATTTTAATAAAAAATTTAATAGATAGCTTACGAATTTATTAACCAAATCGATTTGGTAAAAAAGAGAAATCATCGTATACTATATGCATAAAATTATTAATAGATAGTTAACAAATTTATTAATCAAACCAACTTGGTAATAGAAAGAAAACATCGCATACTATACTCATTTAAATATTGTATATTAGTTAAACAATAACTGATTTTCTATCAAAAATATAAAAGCTGAATAACTAATTTTAAGAACCCATATCTATTTTTGCGAATGCAGTCTTGTACTTAATTAAAAAACAAAGCAAAAAAAACCCTTTTCCGTTACTATTTAAATGCATGAACAGATTTCAGGATGGCAAAAATATTTTTAGCTACCTTTTTCAGTCTCTCTAAATTATTTAACTTAATGCTGTTTCAAGAAAAGGCATTACAAAATAAATTCAAACAATTATAAAAGAAAACTTATAATATATTTTTAAAGTACTTTTCTTGACTATACTTCATGCATTTTAAATAATTTAAAAATGAAAATAATTAATATTTTATCTGAGGAAAAAAGAAGCAATTCCGAATCGACTGTGAGTCTTATTAAAATTTATTTAGTAAAAGTTACTGGATTTTTCCTAATTCTAAATTATAAATAATTAAAATTTAATCTAAAAAATAAAGGATTTTTTTAATTCCTAATAATATATACACTAGATTTTACATTCTCATTCTTTGAAAATTGTATGCATTACATTTTATTACTAATGTATTTTTTTAAATTAAAAACTAACCAAAGAAAATTTTGAATAATTTATAAAGTTAAATATATCTTTTAAATTCCTTTTATCAAATTTCAAGTTTATTTCAAATTTAATTAAATAAATTACTGAATTTTAATTAGTTCATTTACAATTTAAAAATTATTCGTAAATTTGGAATTCTTAAATATTTGATTTTCAAATCAAGACAACATTGTCTATTTCATTTATTGTCTAATTAAAAAATATTATTATAAAAGTCTCTTTCAGATTTATAACACTACGTTTTAATTATGGGTGTGTGAAGATTAGATATTTACATGGAAATCTTCATTACTATTATTATTATATGCTATACTACCTCATGATTCTATTCATATTCATTCTAATATTCTTTTTTTTTTCAAAATTGATTAAATTTATAATATAAATATTTTTCCATAGTAAATACTAATTATCAGATTAGCTTTCACAGATTATTGGTAAAATAATTAATCAAACTTTAAACTATTATTGATATTTAACAATTTATTAAAAATAAAATTTAAGGTTAGGTGCAAGAAAGGATTGAATTTAGCAACAGAACATGAGTAATAAATTCAAGACGAAACATTAAAGGAATAACTCTATTTGTAAATGGAACAAAAGAATAACATGAAATGTACAATGCATGCTAAAGGAAATATACACTGGAATAGCACAAGATTCAAAGAAAGCTATTCGTTGCATCTAAAGTAATTTATTTAGCTATTTACAAGATGGATAAAACTGAAATATAATGATACACTTTGAAAAAACATTACTATAACAATAAATAGCTAAACAGTCCATTTATATGAATGACAAAATATATCATTACGAATGCTAAATTCTTTAATATTTTAATATTATAGATGTGTATTGATGATATTACATTGCTATTATCTCATTTTGTATGCATTGCGCATTTTTTGATGGTATTATTTATGCAAACCATATATAATTTATTTCCCATTCAATTCGTTCTTTACTTTTTCTTTGGTGTATCCTTTTCTTTGATTTAATTAATCTACAAAAATACGTCTATATTGCCATCCTTTTATGTTTGACTTCCTATTGTACTTTAAAATGTATTTTCTTCTATACGTCTAAGTATGTCAAAGCATTTTAAAACAGCTTGCATAACTGAAATGCATGAAGCCATTAGCTGCCATTTAACGCATATTAAAAATACTCTTGAAGAATTTAATACAATTTATTTTAAGACCGTTGCTTCTGAATGATGTAGATTAAAATTAAAGAAGCGTGACATTTGAATTGTAAATTTATAATCTGTAAGAGGGTTTATTATTTATATATTTGTATTTGGAAGTTCCTTTTAAAAACGAATTTTGATTGGATAGCAGATGCTTTTAAAGATTAAATATCTTATATTTTCGACCGATTGAAATTTTCATATCTTATAACAAAACTTGTCTTCTAATACAGGATGTACATAAAGTCCTTATCTATTTTATAGAAGGGATTAAAATAAAACAGAACTTCAATGAGATATTGTTAAAGGAATAATTTAATGTGCAACTCATACATTTTCTTCTTCTGTTTGCCACAAACACGGTCAAAAATAAACTAATTGGATTCCACATAAGCACCATCGATGTCTCTGCGCATCGCAATACGGAGTGTTGCTTTATGGAAAATATCTTCCGGCATTCGGTGAGTAATCTGTATCACTGCTTGTAAAATGCAGTTTCTCAAATCTCGTGAATTCCCAATTCTTTGGCGATACACGAGAGACCTGATGAAGCCCCAAGCTAAAAAATCCAGTGGTGTGCGTCATCGTCGAAGACTTCACGGAATAACTCAACACTTTGTTGTGGTGTAGTTGTGGGTAGCTTTGCCTGTAGGTTCGGGCCTGTTGAATCGCCTTTGAAATATGCCGCTAATCTCATTACGCTCATTTCCACGGATACGGAGTTTTACAACCAGGATACGTTCTTCTATATTCATCATTATTTTGTATCTGCAATATAAAAGTTTTCCAACCATTAAATCACAAAAATAGATAAGAACTTTATATACACCTTGTACATGCAGGTAGACTAAAATAAATATTAAAAATGTTTGATTGCATAAATACTTCCATATTAAATACTAAGGACGTTAATACTAACGTTCTTACCATACTGCACAAAGAATGATATGAGCCATAATGAAATTTGGATAGTCTTTATCCTTATAAAATTAATAATAAATTGATATAAACAACGCCGTACAGTAAGCCTATTTTGAGTGATCATATTTCTATTTATCTACTTTTTTCTGGTTTAAGTTAATCTGATTATAAAGTATAATTAGAAATATTTTCTTCCATTTTGTAATTGTATAATAATGTATTATTACTGTTGAAAGTAAATGCCTGAAAATTAAGGAAACAGGTTTTTTAAAATTGTTTTAAATGAACTATTTCAATTAGAAAGAAAGACATGGAAACTCTTTCCACTGGCGAAAAACAAATCATATATCTCAATTTAGGAAATAACTTTTAAGTTTTTTTAACTTCTTAGCTCTCGCTCCAGAGAAAATGACGGGCTGTGGTTTCGACGTTATCTGTTTACTACTACAGAATAAAACATATGGAAGTTCAACAAGGCCCTGAATTCAGGAATATTCAGATTTTTATTTTTAATACTCTGCACATTGGAGTTTTGTTCTTACAAAGTTAGGGCACGGGAAAATATGATCTCAGAATGGGATAGCATACATTTAGAATGTTCATTTATTTAAATATTAAAACGCAATGGCCAGTAAATTTCAATAAAATAGTACTCAAACTTTTAGTAAATCTTATATACTGATAACTTGGTTCCTGTCCGGATGATCCCTATGGCGTGGTTGTCTAGGTAACCGTCTCGTTTGTGGAAAGTCAAAGTTCGATATTATGGGCCATTGTGTTTTAATATTCAATGTTACAATGCAAAAAATGTGCAATGATAGTATTTTAAATGTATAATATGATTATACAAAATTTCATCCCGATCTTAGATTTTAACCTCGCGACCTCCCCTTATTGGTAGTACTTTGTTGACAAACTAATATGTATTTTATATTTTTAATCAACTGATTGAAAAAAAATATTTAAAAGTAAACGTTTAGTAATATTCCAAACATACCAAATATCAATTTTCTCTGCTAATATGATTTTTAATTATGACACTAGACATGAAAGCTAATGTATAGACCGTCAGCTGGCAAACTCTTTAAAGGATGTGGTTTAAAATTTGTTATAAATCTACACTTTAAAGGCTTAAATTATTACATTTATATTCTTGATTCAAGACATTTTTTAAACTTATATATAAAAATTTATTTAATCATTTCTTTATGTTTTGTACTTATAATGTTACTTTCAGTCTAACGTATAAACAGACATACTTCTTGTGTATAAATTTAATTTAACATTTGATACAAGATAAATTTGATATAAGGTGCACATACTGAATTTTCTCTATCTTCTTCGAAACGATAGTAAACTATCGTATTCCGGACAGTGAAGCAAAAATAATTTCAGAAATATGTTTTTCGGATTCGGGGAAGTACGAAATTCAAGGATTTGTAAAATTCTAGAGATTGAATTTTTTGATGATGGCAATACTTTCATTTTGGGTATATCATACAAAAGAAAATTAAAAAAAATCACGTTAAGAATTCTTTCAAGGAATTTCATAACAAAAAATATCTCTAAAGTGCTTTTATGGAAAGAAAATTGGAAAAAGTGATGTTTTGTAGAAAAATCATTCGACAAAAGTCGGAAAAATTTGGGGACTCAAGAAAATGAAACCTGTAGCCCGGGTATTTCTAAGCTTTCGTACATTTCTTTAATTTTTTTAAATCTCCAAGTGTTTTATTATTTTAACTATTAATCTTAAAGGCGATGAAAACTAAGAGTTACAGATTTGTGAAAATTGAATCAGAGAGAAAAATTAAAAAAAAAGTTCAATTTTTTTAATGTTCTTTTCATCTTTGATACATAATATTTTCAATCGCATTATTTGTTTAACGATAGTGAATAACGATTTAAACGATAAATGAATAGTGAGTTTATAAAAGGATGTAATTAATAATAAAAGTAATTTATTGTTTCTGAAAATTTTTAATTTTTAGTCTTGTGGATTGCAAAATTCATCTTTTTTCAAAGAACAATAATTGGCAATACATTCTAAATCCTGGTTATTAACATTCAAATCTCTATAACATCGCTTTTCTTTTTTATATATCATAGTGAAATATTTCACCTTGTTCCATGCTAATTTTCTTAAAACTTTTAGTATAAAAGTCTAGATAAGAATGAGATAAACTTCCTTTTAAGCTCTTATTACACGTTGAGATAGTAAATTTTACAAACATTTCTTTCTTCAATTTTTTTGTAATTTGAGTCTGCTTTTTTAAAAGCAACTAATTACAACTAGACTCTAAGATTTTGAAATTTTTTTCTTGATTTTTTTGCTCCTTATATGATTAAAAAGTTCACTCTTTAACATTTCCTAAGGTTAAACAAATACTTCATTCCTCAGCTTTGATTGGAATAATCACCAAAACTGTTTTAATAATCTAAAATATTTGAAATATCAACTTTTTTATTTATACGTATAAAAATTGTTTTATAATGTCTAATTGTATGTTTATGAGCAGAAGTAATCTTTTCTTCTATGGGCTTATCGGCTTTTCCTTTTAATTGTTTTTATATTTTTGGTTGTTGATGTAAGTTGTTGTTGACGGAAGGAAAGATGCAGTGGCTTTTGAGAGTATGGAACCTCTGAGCAACCGAACGAAGAAATCCGACTTCTAACTCACACACATCACAAAACCTTTTTGAGGAGCTGACTTCATTCATACATTTCGTTTATTCATTCACAGATCGTAATTTAGATCTGCAGTAGAAAACGATGACCTCTGATCTAGTAGCCCCAGAGGTATTATTCTCGACATGTCGGGCCTTTGGACCACGACAGATTTAACTTGTGCCAGCCACCATACACAAGGAGAGTCTTCGGCTGGCAGGTTCGAACTTATAGCCTAAGAAATGTAAAGCAAACGCCCTACCAACCAGTCTATCCCGACCCTTTGTTGTTTCTGGAATCAATGTTTATCCCTTCTTACATTTTATTTTCCGTCTAAAAATATAAATGCCCCTTTGTTGTTTCTATACTTTACAGTTGCCAAAAACATTGAGGAAAAATGGTTCATTAACACATCCTTAAAATTTATTTCATACACAAATTAAGATTAAAAATCTTTTTTACTCAAAACAAGAATTTATATACAATTATATAATTAAATAAGGAAGTTATTATTGTAGAAGTAAGAAAAAGTGCAGAAAGATCGAAAGGCAGGTCCATTAGAGGGTTTAGGTATTTAGAGGTCCTTAGTAACATCTTTTAATTTACAGCAATCTTGAATAGAAATAAATGTTCAGAAAAACACATGAAAAGATATGAAAAAAACACTAAAACGAGATTCCATATTAAAAAATTATAAAAAAAATTTTAAAAAATTGGCTAACAATTAGATAAAGTTTTGCAATTTATGAGAATGAGGCATATTTTTACTTTCTCGAATACGTAGTATAGAGAAAAGCGAAAAATCTCCAAGAAATTCAAACTAGATATTTTGATAAATCTCCATGTTTTAGACCTCCTCTTAGTTCGAAAAAAATATTTTTTGGGGAATGTCCATATGTCCATCTCTGACAATGATAACTGAAAAACTCTTTGTAATTGATGATTGAAATTCGAGATATGGCTTTTAAACAGAACTTGCAGATATCTTTCAAATTTTAATTAAATTCTGCTCACAGGAAATTCGAATATACGTTAATACGGTATTCACAAAAACAAGAAAACCAGATAAATATAATCCGATGCACTTATTTAACATAAACATGCAAACACCTATCACACTTTGAGCCAAATCCAGCCAAGGGTTGACAGTCCATATGCATGTCTAGACTGTAAACGCGATAATTAAAAAACGGTAAGACTAATGTAAGTTATATATAATATACTAATACTAATGTATAATAATAACATACTAAAAATAAAAAATTTAGTATGGCATTTTGTGCCCAAAATTGCAGATTTGTTTATATCGGTTGAGAAAAACTAGTCTAAAATACCCATTCTATTTCCCAAAATTGTTAATGCGTGCCAGGGATAAATCGTCAAATAATACACCGCGTATTGCACGATAGATTCAGTAAAAATACTAAATTCATGCCAAAAGTTGATATTTAAAAAAATATTGCACAACAATGATGTTTATTAGATATTATACAATAAAGGTTTCGAGTTATTATTGAATCACTGATTTTTTTTAAATATATAACTGATGGAGAAACATTTATCTATAACCACACTTTAAACGCCCGGATAAAGAAACAAAGAAATTCTTTTTACTCAATTGCATATTTGGAATGAAATGAATTTAAAATTTGAAGTGGTAATCGCATAATTACAAATTAATTGCGTGAAATCATATTTTGTAAGGGTAAATTACTGTCATCGGAATAGAAAGAAGGTTTTTAAGCAGAAAAGTGTAACCGTTTGACTAGTTTATGAATCCTTATTTGGAAAAACATGACTACATCTGCTGAAAACTGTTGGAAAAACTACGTCTATTACCGCACTAGAATTGCATGAATCAAGCAATAGTGAGATTATTTAAAGTCATGCACAGAAATAGAATAAAATTAACTTAAAATGAGCAAAGGCAATTGAATAACAACAAATGAAGAGCATAGAATCATACTTTGTACGGGCAAATTATTTTCATCTAAAACGAATGAAGGTTATTAAGCAGGAATGTGGAAATGTTTGCTTATATTATGAATAATTCATTGGAAAAGCATGACCACACTCGCTATGCATATACTTTGTAAAACTGCTAGAAAAACTAACTATATATATTACCGTTATTAACCTTACCGTTAGCAAAGATATAGCAATAAGATAGCGCAAAAGGTGTAAAGGTAATTGATTAACAAAAAATTAAGAACATAAAATTATATTTTACGTCAGCAAATTATTTCCATTTGTATAGGAGGAAGATTAATAAGCATGAAAGAAGGAAGGAAAAGGTCATTTTAAGAATCTTTTATCGGAATATTTTGAGTTAATAGAGTTGAGTTAAAATATAAATGTATATAGTTAAAGTATGAACTGAAAAAGATAAAGGATATTGAATAAAAACAAATTAAGAGCATAAAATAATAATTTGTATGAACGAGTTACTTTCATTTGAAAAGTAGAAAGACTTCTAAGCAGAAAAGTGGAAACGAAATGTTCCGTTTATGAATTCTTAACCGGAAAAACGGGAAATGAAATAGTAACTTAATTAATAGAGTTGCGTTTCTTGAATTTTAGAGAGAGACACAAAATACGTTAATATTAAAATCTTAACCCAAGTTCTGACTTGCAGCATGATAAATTCAAACGTACGTAACAAGTGACTTCATTATGAACGATCCGGTGCTTCCCATGAATTAAGGTTTAAAACAAATTTAATAATAAATTCTGACAGTCTTTGCATTTCTCCTTTGGAAGAAAAGCTGTCATAAATTTGTTAAAGAATCGTGGAACAAATTGTAATTTTCGAAGCCCGAAGGAAAGTAATTTATTCCCTGAACAACAGCGTGTGCGGATCAATATGTTTTCAGACTTTTAAACATTTTTGTTAAATTAATGACAATGGATTAGTTTTCTGTGTTTGATTTTGAATTATGTTGCATTTCTAAAAAAGCGTTATCAGGACACAGATTTTGAAATATGGCAGATCAAAAGATTAAACATGAAAGAAACTAAATTAAGAAAATATTAGTTAGTAGTATTTTACAAAGCTTTAAAATTTCAGCTGTTTAATATATTTTAGAAACTTAATGGTTACCGCAAGTCTAGTATAATCATTTTTTATATTTCACGTCGTCATGAAAATTCAGTAATTTTTTTTTCAAAAACACAAAGATGATTACTATGAAATTCAGCTCAGCTGACGATATTTTTTTCATCAATATTGAGGAATTTTTTGTAACTCACTAGCAATTTAGTTTCTTTTATGGACTTATTATTCTACAAATAAAAGAATCTATATGCGAAAAAGATTCATATCACTATTATAAAACTTTCTCTATTCAATATAGTTTAAACTTGTTATATTCATACATAAAAGCCATATAGAACAAGTAAAGTAAATTTATAGAATATTTTCAAAATTTTTTGATTTACTTAAAATATTTTTTCCTAAGTTATCATTACATAATTAAATAGATTGGTATAATTTTTTTCCAGTTTTCACATTTTATTTTTACTTTGTAGGATTTATTATTTTTATATTACAATAGATTTTACAAATCTTTAAAGTAATAATAGTTACTAATTGAGTGGATTTATATATTTTGAGAAACAAGTGTTACTTATAGCTATGTAGAGTTCAAAATATCTTTTTTATGACTAAGCCTACAATAATTTACTTTTTTTTTCATTTTCAGAAAGGAATAATTAGGAACTTTTATCTTGCCATAAAGTAATAGTACTTAAAGTTCGGAATTTAATTTGATTTGTTGTATGATGCACTTTTGATAACAAAATTCATATAAATTGCCTTTTTTAAAATAAGCCAAATATAATTTTCATGATTCAATACAGCAAGAAGGAGTTAAAGTTAAGGTTAAAGTTAAAGGTTTTTATTGCTGAGTGCATTTCTTAAATAAATTATTCAAAACTGCTGAAAGAAGTGCAGAAAAATTGCGAAGAAAAATATATGAATTGCTTGTTGGTGAAGGATATAATGATTACGAAAAGGTTTCATTACAGAATAAATTAGAAAATTCCGTTTTCAAGGGGAATATTACATTCAGACTAGTGTAATTATATCAGATAATGTAAAGGAGTATTCACATCAAAAGGAGGGTTTATAATAAAGTCATAATTTTTTTAGCTAGTTATAAAAGAAAGTGATCCTTATTTTAGTACGATACAAAAACTTATTCGTTTCATTTTGTAAATTAAATTATTAAATTTTTTTATGATTTATATAAAATGTTTCATTATTTTTAAACTTTTATTAAACATTTTAATATAAAAAAAGATATTTTGAAAATAAATTTTTGTATATAGTTATAATTTAAATTAAATTTTCTGTAAAAAAATGTCCTTATTAGAGAAAAAGTAATTCCAAAAAACATTTTTTTCCTTCTTTTAATTGGGGCTTAAATGAAATGATAAACGATGCTATTCAAAGTCGGAAAATGGTAATATTCAGAAGTAATTTAAAATAATTTCGGGTCCAAAATTGAAGAATTCCTATTCACATGATTTGCAGCATTTTTCTTTTTAAAAAATATATCTTAAACCAATTGATAATTGTGAAGGAAAATTTCTTCAAATAATTAAAATTAATTTTTACGAGGATTTAAGTGCAAACAAATTTTTGAAAATAAACTTTTCATCACACAATTTCCATTATGAATAATATGAGATATTTCAAGATTCTGCATCAAAGTAATAGTATCAAAGAAACACAAATAGTTCTGATTTTCTGTATATATTGAATATTAATAACAAGACACTTTTTCGTTTATTAATATGATTTCGGGAGAAATTTTCTAAAATTTTCAGGATAATGTGATATTTACTTCCACAAAATGACAAACGTATGCTTATATTGTTTTTACAATCGAAGAAAGATAAGCTTCAATTTTATTTATTGATGAAAACAGAAAAATTTTGAAATATTTGTTAATTTACAAAAAATATCAATCCTATCAAGAAATAATTCTATTACAATGCAAAAGTTGTAATAAATTATTTTATATCAGATATTTGATCTGACATAATATAAAGTGATGTAATTTTCTTATTATATCGATAATATATTATACAGAGCGAGTTCTTTTAATTAATAATTGTTAAATGTAACTGATTTACATAATATTCTGATAAGGCTCTTCAAAACGATAATATAAAATATTTTCAAAATTAATGTATTTTGCAAAATAATAATAATAATAGAAAGTTTTTTTTTGTCAGAAAATGTTACTAATTTTTTTAATTAAATGAATCAAAATAATTCCATTCCATGAATGTATTAAAAATTGCATCGACATTATACTATAACGTAATTGGTCATATTATCTAATTTAAAGTTGCCTTATTATTTTATCAAATCCTTATTCTTCAATTTTTATTTATTTATTTTATTAGGATCATAACTTTTATGAGTATCTCATGAATTTCAATAAACTTTTCTACAATTAAAATAAAAAATCAAATCATTAAAAGAATGAAAATATTGTATTTTACATAAATTCTTTGTAGTTTATAATTTACCTTTTATACATCATTTGAAAGATTTATACTTATATGGGAATTATGTAATGTTATCATACCTTATTATTAGGCATAATTAAAGAAATTCATGATGACATATTTTTCTCAGTTCATGTGGAAGATTTAAGTTTATGAAATATGCTTGCAAATGAAATAATGAATTTGCAATCGATGAAATTTCAAAATGATTATAGTTTTTAATTAGATGCTGATTTAATAGAACTAAAGTTACCTCTACAATCTTTTGACCTGTGATTGAAGTAGAAATGAAACAAGTTAGTGAAACTGTTATAAAATTCTTCTGATGTTTTTTAACTACTCACATGCTATCTTTGAAAGAAAGGTATTAAGTAGATTTTTAATATTATATTAAGGTAAGATAATACATTTAAAAAATTTTAACACCTAAACCCTGAAGCAGAATATTGAAAACACATTCAAACTTTACTGAATCCAGGAACAAAATAGTTTTAGAATGCTTTTAAGGTCTTAAGTCTTTCAACTATTCATTGTTCATCTCCTTTGCAAGCTATCGTTCGTTAAACTTTGAGGATGCAATAGATCCAAGAAATAATAATAGCTTCTAAATCCTTAGAGGTCAAGAAGAAGATATTATTAGAAGAATATATTTTGGGTGATTAAAGGACAATAAATGAAGGACAAATGATCTTAAAGGATTGTATAAAATTTTAAAATATAGTAGTACAATCATGCTGCTATAGCTCATTTGTGCAGTATTTAAATAAAAATAAATAAAGGTAGAGAATTTAGAATTGAAGGATTTGCAAATATATAATGAATAACTTAGATAATTTTATTAATAAGGAGAAGTATTCTTTGCCAAATTGTGAGGACGAAACAATTTTCTACTATTTAGTCTAATATCACTAAAACTGATTACTATTACTATTTAGTCTAATGCTACTAAAACATAAATTCTTGTTTTTATTTGGTCATTATTTCAACTAACAAAAACAATCAATTCATTTACTGAAATTTTAAAACAATTTTCAATGGCGAAGAGCTATATTCCACTATTAAAATTTCATTTCTTTCTATTTCAGAAATTTTGTATTTCTTTACTTCAAAATACCTATGAATTATAGTAACAGGGAATTCATCTTTTTGAATTATCGAATATCGAAATAGTTGAATTGATGTTTATTTATCATTCTACCCAGATATGTGTATTTTGTTCTTCTAATCAATAAAAATCCATTAAAATATTAAGCCATCCAAAAGAAAAGAAAGACAAGAAAGCATTAAAGCTTCGGTTTATATGTTTATGTGAAAAGTTTCCATCTTTTCCATTTCCCTAAAATAAATCTGAATTATTGTAATAACATATGTTTCCGTTGATTAAAGGCACTTTCGAACAGTAAACTTGATTCCCAAGAATTAATGTTCCATGGTAACCAAGGCGTTAACTGTAACTTCGCTGATGGAACTTGACCGTACATAATCACGACCAAAACACCCACAGTAATCCTTTTCCTTAGCACCCAATTGCACTCACGTAAACGTTGCTAGGGGGCAAAACAGAAAAAAAAAAACGGAAAAAACAGAAAAAAAGGTGAAGGAAACGAAATGAAATGATTTTCACAGACGTAAAAGAGGAGAATGGACATAATCAAATATCTCGGTAACGTTTTCTCGGAGAAATAAACTTTTCATATCCCCAGTAAAATGCTGCCCGCGAGTGTACTGCAAACTTAGAGCCGGCCGAGGGAAATTAATTTGCTCGGATAGCTGAAGGCTTCAGAGTTTATTTTGGTTTGCTTTTTAACGCAGTTTACTGCTGTGTTTGTTAAATTTACAGATCCGTCTATTCTCGTGTCGTGAAAACTCGACAGGCTGGAGAAGATTTACCACTACGTTGAATAAAATAAAATCTTAATTATTTGATTATCATTTTTTCTCTTTAATTAAAATAAAGGCTGTTGTTTCCTCAATATTTTTTATTGTTTACGACAGATTAAAAGATATTAAAACTGTATGAGCAAAATTATCTTTGTTCTGAAACACTAAGTAAAATGTAATTTTATTTGAATTACTTTCTTATTAATATCATGTTAGGTCAAGATGTTGTTTGTGTTAGGAGTTTCTAAAGCCTCAAAATAAATGGGCAAGAACTCTGTGATTTATTTCTTCTGACGCATTTAAATTTTCACTTTTAGGATTGTTATAAAATGCTAAGGAAAGCTATCGGAAATAAAAAATATATATAACTTGGCTCGGATGTCCTCTAGCTCATTTGTGCAATATTTAAAGGAAAAGATAAAGTTTATTTAGAATCGAAGGATTTGTAAACAGATAATGGATAACTTAGTAAATTTTATAGATAAGGATAAGTATGTTTAGCCAAATTGTGATGACGAAACAAATATTCTCCTATATAGTACAATATTATGTGGTTAAATACAATCTCTTGTTTTTATTTGTTCATCGTTTCAACTAATAAAAATAATTAGTTCAGTTAATGAATTGTTAAGTCAATTTTGAATGATAGAGATTATTTTTCATGATTAAAATTTCATTTCTTTCGATTTCACAAACATTTATTTCTTTACTTCAATACGCCTTTGAATTATGGCAGCAAGGAATTAAGCTTTTTGAATTATCGAATGTCGAAGTAGATGTAACAGTTATCGATATTTACAAAATAAATCGGGATTAGGAATTGATGCTTATTTATCATTCTACCCAGAAATATAAATCTTATTATTCAAAGAAAGAAAATAATATTTAAAAATCTTTTATTTTAGTACAATTAAGAAAAATGCTTTCATTCCTCATTCGTGTGTGTGTGTGTGTGTGTGTGTGTAAGAGAGAGAGAGAGAGAGAGAGAGATTTAATTTGTTTCATTGAAGTTGCTTTAAGTCATTTTCAATATTAATCATTTTAGGGGGAGCGAATGAATTATTAACATGAAAATAATTAAATTGTTAATTATTGAAGTTTGACTAAATTAACATTTATTATTCCTTTTAATAAATATCTCAAAATAAAACATTCAGATGACTTTATCTTCTCAATAAAAATGAACAGTTTTCAATAAATATTCTGAGAAATGTGAGAATTAATTATGCATTTAAAGATTAAGTTAACCTTGAGAATGAATAATTAAAAAAACGTTTCATAAAAGAAATTTTATTCGTTATGATAAAAATGTAAATTCAGGTAAACAAAACAATTCGAAACTTTTCCATTTGTTTCAATTAATTAATGAAATATTTTGAATAAATTCTTATTTCGATATACAATACTCTGAATAAATAAGCTGAATTCAAAGGAAATATTTATTTACTTTCCATTGTTTTAAAAGTTAAGATAAATGTTAAGTCCTTTTGAATTCTTCAGATATCAAAAATATTCATAAATAAAGGAGCATACATTTAGAGAAGAAATTAAATTCTGTTAGATTTTCAGTAAGAAAATTAGATATATAGCATTATATAAAAATATTGCGACTAATTTTCTTTGCCCCTTTGAACACAGAAAGTAGAGGCTTCAAATATAGGTGAAATTATGTATCCATATAAAAAGCATTGAAATCGAATTAAACAGAAGTGGGTCTTGTTATTTATTAGCAAATGGTATCAATCAATACAAACAAATATTTTTTTTTGAAATTACACTTAATTTAGGGATTCACTTATCAAATCGATGGGTTACAAAGTGTAATGAGAAATGTCATGGGAAATGACAGTTGAAACCTCCATTCAGTCACAGGAAAAAAAACATACATAAAAGAAATCAAGATGTTAGAAATAAGATTCTAAAACACATTTTAATGAAATGTGAAATTAGGCTAGAAATATTAACTTCCATTTCATGCCCTTAATATCTGATTATACTATCAATTTAGTTCGAGGTCATTTTAGTTAAAAGATAGTAACTAAGAGTCATCTAATTAAATAAATTGCCCGAATATATATCGATTCAAATATGGAGCTATGATTTAGAGCGGGGTTACCACCGCCCAAATGGTAATCATTATTACTTGCTCATAGAAATTAATATTTATATTTTTCAAAGCTCTTATTCTTTCATAAATTTTCTTTTAACTACCTTAGAGGTTAAATAAATTATTTTTTAATCATATAAGTTTTATTTTAATTATTTCTCCGTTTCTAATATTTTTTCATTATTTAATTTGTCAGCCAAAAAGCTGTAATACATCTAATATTATGGTGAAAATCAAACTCAAATATCAAAAAATCCTAGAAAAAATATTGTTTGAACATTCATTAAACTCAAATAGGATTTATTTTACATACCTTTTTTTCCCTGTATTTGTACTTTTTTTAAATTTAAAGGTACAATATTTTGAATTGTCCTGATTCAATAAAATTATATTTTACAGAAGATGTCTAAGAATCTCCTTCATGAAATAAAAAGATAATATTTTCAAAAAAGGTTGCATTTTCTAGTATAATATTTCATATCTTAAAGGAAAAAGTATTTTGAATAACTTTTTCTTTATAAAAATTGTACTGTTCTTTGTCAAGAAGTGTTTATAATTTTTATCAAGGGAACTTTATAAATGGAGCAGTTTAAACCAATGGAATTCATAATAAAATCTCTTGTTTTTCATTATTTTAAAAGAAATTATATATATTTACAATTATTCAAAAATAACTTTTGAATAAATAAAATAGAACGAGAAATTGTTTAAATAGTCGTAAGTAAAAGTATTATTGTATAAAGAAGAATAATTAAATATTGTAAATAAATGTTGTTTACAAAATTTTAATTTCACAACTTATCCAATATATTGAAGTTTACATATTTTATGCGAATATATGATTGCATCTATGTCTGAAACGCATAGATGCAGTGTGAAAAAAAATGTTTAAAAAAGGATTTGAATCATATTAAATATAAGTTGTTAATTGGTAGTTAATTTTTTGCGATTAGTAGTATTTTAAATATTGCAAGGTTTAATTCTTGCTTAATTGTTTTGCTTAAATTTTATTTTCATTTATTCACTAATTATTTGCATTAAATGTACTTTTTATATTTTATTTATATTTCTGCAGAATTTTAGTAATATCTTCAAACGAATCGGTTTGATTGAAAAATTAATATTTTTCATTATTTCGCTTATTTAGTTAAAACAGGATTAATTGAGAAAAATTAATAGATATATACTATATAATAATTTAAAGTACATTATTGAAATTACATCATTTTTCTATCTCTTTCTGCCTAAATGATGGTAATTTTTTTTTCATATAAGTATAATATTTCAAAAACGTTGAATTATTATTGAGAGGTCTGTTTGTTTAATGTGCCTGACCTAATATCTATTTGAATATTGTGACTAACTGAATTTGCAAATAATCTGAAATGATTTTAAATCGTTAATTGATATCCTTTTTTAATTTATCGATTTCTTACATTTTGCTAAAATTTATGTCTCTATCAAAGTACTGAAGCACCTTTATATAAAATATTTTAATGACAAAAGATGTTCAAAATATTTTTTAATTCAAATTTTCAAGTCTTTTTGATATAAATATTGAAACATTCTGTCAAGTTCACATTTTAAAGTGTTATGATAAAAAGAAAATCATCTCATGAAAGTTATACCAAATCGTTTAACACTTTTTTATAGGAAAGCTCATTTTTTTGTCAGTTTTATTATTTATTTTTTTCTCCCACACAACACTTTTATTTTGTAAAAGTTTCTTTCCGGATATCGAAAGAAATACTTCATCGAATTAAATTTTTACACCACTAAGAATTGCCAACCGAAAGTGGTTACAGAAAAAAAAAGGTCCATTAGAGCTATTTGCAAGAATTTCCTTTGAACAATGCACAAACAAGGAAAAAAGTATAGGCGAGAAAAGTAATGCCTTTTGAAAGAGTGGAACTATTTTTTTTCAAAGGAAATTTTTTCTGAATGTTTAGGCTCCTATTTACTAGACAAAATGATGGCATTTTGAAAATGTTCGTATCTTTCAATGTATTTATCAGGAAGGGAGAAAAAAAAGTTTATTTTTATATCTCACTAAAAGAAAAGTTCACATTTCATATGTATCCTTTTATAAGATTACCGAAAAAAAAATGAAAATTTTTCTCGAAAGACATTGTTGTTTAGTGAAGAATGAAAGCGATCGTATTGGATATTCGCATTCCTTTTTTAGGCTCGATTGTAAATCTAATTAAAGATTCTGCTGAATATTTTATCCCATCGTCTGTAACGGTTTTTGAAATTTGAATTTCATTTTCAATTCCCTTTCTAAAGTAGTATTCAAGTTTCAGTTTTGAAATATTATTTGCAACTTTTGGAAAATTTTTAAGAGAATGAAACTGAAATAATTTTGCCTATCAAGATATTTTCTTTTAATTTGTTTTTCAAATAAGAATATGCATTGTATTTGAATATTTGTAGCATCTTTGAAATTTAATATTTTTGAAAACAATATAATATTTATAATATTTTATATTAAAAAATAAATTTCATGTTAAAATTATTATAAATTTTTCTGATAAAATAGAATGGTAACTTTTGATTTGTTATCCTGTTTAAAGATAAAAAAAGCAGCTTTTAAATCCACTTATTATTTTGAATCTTGGTGAAACTGGAGATAATAATCCTTTCACCATATTTCCACTTCAAATAATTGGGAAACATTTGTTTCCAATATTTGATCTATACCCTTCCAATCATTCCGTATATCCATAATTATATTTTCATTTTTTTAAAAAAAATATTTTTTATCAAACCAGATATTCAAAAATCTGACTCAACTTTATTTATCACTCTAGAAAGGAACGATTTCAGCTGTTTTATCCCAAACATATTATTCTAGAAAATTGTTACAATTTGGAAAATCAGGAAATGTTTAAAATAAATATAAATGTCAAACAATGCCCTATATTTAAATAAACTATAAAGAATGTCTGGTAATTAAAAAAATACCCTCATTAATTATTAGGGTTCTTCGGAATACATATACATACATACATACACACACACACACACACACATATATATATATATATATATATATATATATATATATATATATTCAGTGATTTGTTGAATTCTAAACTATCACTAAATGTAATTCTAAACAGCTATTTAAAATATAAATTGTTTTAAATGAAAACAAATAATTATATTTCATCATTATCTCTGAGACAATATTATATAAGTTTGATTGTCTCTTAGTAGAATATCTTCAATCAAGATAACTGCGCTTGAGTGAGACAATTAGCTTAAAATAATGAATTTCAAATTATCTTATTTCGGCCATTATTAGTCAAAGAAAAATGGTTCGCTTTAATTAATTTATCAAAATATTATTTTAAATATGACTATTCGGATTGGTTCATTATAGAAAAATTCATGAATTGTAAATTTCTAAATACTCCTATTGACATAAAATATAACTTTCCGTTATTTAATCTTTTTATTTGAAATAAAAGAATATTCTTATTTTGAAGTGCATAAAAAATTAGTTGTAAGGCCGCGAATCTAGTATAAAACCGTATGTCTTTACAGCATCCATTTTTTTATGCCTAACTATTTTTTCGTTTTTTTACAGGGATTGAGGAGTAAAAGTTTCTGAAAAGAGCTTCACAAACACAACGCATAAATTGTCGAAACCAGCACATAAATTTGACGGCTTAAACATACTTCTCATAAAACAAAAGAGTGAGAGTTTAAATTAATGCTTGATTCTGCACCATTAATTTCAGGAACAAACAAATATAGAAGAGCGTAATAAAAACTAGATTGAATTTCCCAGGAATTGGCCCCAAGATAATCTTATAAAAAAGTACTTTACCTATTTTGAACTTGAACGAGCTGAAATGATTATTTTCAAAAGCTCTTTTATTGTGTGCTTAATTCGCTAAAAGATATAACTAAACTAATGGCCTAGTATAAACTATGCAATAGCATTTGAGACCATAACAATAAGATATAAAAAGAAAAAAATGCAAAATATACAGAAAAATTCAGAATTAAGCTGTAAAAGTTCTTTGCAAGTTTCATTTTTCTAAACTTTGTTTCAATGTTAAACCTTTTCTTTGAAAATTAATCCACATGTAAATTATTCCACAATTAATTTAATTTCTTAATTTATTTCACCTAATTATTCCACTACTAAGTAAAAAGTCATTTAAGTTATTTACAGTTTTTAAAATTTATTTATTTTGTGTTGTACTATATACTGATCTTAAAGTTTAAAATATGTTCTTTCCCTATATTTTAAGCAAATTATATAAGTTTTCATATAAAATGGACTAATAAAGCGTGAATTGATTCAAAGTAGGCTGATATTTTATTAATAGACGTATAGTTGTATATTTATTTAAATTACGTGGCTGAACATCATTTTTCAAAATCTTTCTGCATTAATTATGGTAACACTTTCTCATATAAGTACATTTTGAGAAAGTTGAAATATTAATAAGATATTTGTTTATTAAATGTACCATAAATTAATAATATTGAAACACAGAATGCAGAATTGAATTTTCAAATATTTTAAAATGATTTTAAATATTTTTAATTGGCATCATTTCTTAACTTATCAATTTCTTATATTTTGCTAAAATTGATGTCTTTATCAAAGCAATGAAGCAACGTTATATATAATATTTTAATGATAAAAAATTATTTATATCTTTTTTTAAAGTCCAAATTCCTAATCTTCCCAATTCTAAATTTTTTCAAAGTAGGTTGAATTTCTTCTTTTAAAATTAGTACTTTATAAGAAATGTTTCAAGATTTGATTTGCTTGTTATTAATTGAAAACGTCATTTAAAATATTTTTTCCATAAATGTTATTACAATTAAATTCATTACTTTTGTTTATAAAAGAAATTCTTAAATAAAGCTTAAGTATTTTTTAATATTGATTCCAAAACTTTGGAAATAGGTAAAGTTAAAATTAACATTTTAAACGAGGTTATTTTATTTAAAAAAATTCAAGCGTAGATGTAGAGTTATGAGTTCAGTTTTAGCTAGGTAATAGGATAAATTTATTTCAGGAATTTTGATTTAAGATAAGGTAACTGATCTTTTCAAATATTATTTTATTTAGTTATAAAGACTCCAAAAATAAAGAAAAAAATCTTTACAATAAACCCACATGTTAAATAAGCTATGTAAGAAGAACATGGAGATATTATAAGAAATGAAAACCTGAAAAAAGATAAGGATACATGAAAAAAAAAACATAATTATGTATTTAAAGAATAAAATGCTTCAAAATGAAATAAAAAAGGAAATAGTTTGAATAAAAGGATTGAGAGCTAACATACAAAATTTGAAGTAAAAAGAAAGGAATATTTTTATCTATCTATAATAAGTAAATATTGCAGCTCTGAGGATATATTGTATCATTGCGTGTTGCATTAATATACTGTTTTGAACCAATATTAAAGTTGTTTTGGAATAGACAATGCAACATTGAAAGCCATTCAAGAAACTAGAATAGCACTTGAGCAACAAAATTTGAAGCGTTTGCGACATACTAACTGCTCTATGATGTCGGATCCGATGAATGTATCTGACACCAGATTCGTTTTATTGAGAGTTATCTATTAAAATCAGATCTAAAACTGGGCACATTAATACTGTTACAGAGATTAAAAAAATTGCCTCGAAGTTACCAGCAATTATCTTGAAGTAAGATGAGTTCAATTTTTAAGTTTTAAAATTTGAATAAACTGTAAAATAAATGTTTCAGCTCCAATCATGAGGAAAACTGAGTTTTATGTTGATTGAATTTTTTTTGTTTTTATTTGTTGTAAACCACTGTGTAACGTTTATAAACGATGGAATAAAAAGTGATAATTACCAATTTCATTTAGCATATTAATTAATAAATCAACGGTCAATAAAGATAATATAATATAACAATAATTTAATAACCTTTAAATTTGGCCAGTATCTGAAGAAAGATGTAACAGTTGATAATCTTTTAAAACATATTTCTAGCTTTCCGATTAACATAATTACTTAATGTTTTATGTATAATATGAAAGAATAGTGTATCTACAAAAATAGTACCTATAACTACTAAATCGCAAATGCATTCCTATACTCTACACTTTCTAACAAAATTTGTTACATCTGCGCCCTATCCCTTTTCTTAAATCCTGTGCAGAAATTTATTTTGTCTTCACGTTACATAATGAAAGATAATAAAATAAGCAATTGTAGGGTTAGTTAAGAAAAATTAATATGATTTTTGATAATTAATCATTTTCTTCAATTTGAAATATTTAAATGAGATATAAGGTATAAGATATACGAGTGGTTAATCACATTCTGGTAGTCTCATTAAATAATACTTTATTGTCAAACTAATAGTTATTGATTTACCATCCTGAGTAACAGCGTTTATTATAGTTTCCAAGCATATCAACAATTAGACCATAAATTACAAAACCAATTGGGAGAACTTGTTTTCGCTTTTGACACTAGTAATATATTTGAAAGAATGCATTTGAAAAAATTATTTATTACATTCAAAGTTATTTATATTACCATCCGTTTTCAATTACATCTAAATGCCTAATTTTTTACTACTTTTGGAACTCTTTTTTTCAAATAATCGCAGAGTAAATATATCTTTTTCGCATTGTGTATACTTATAACTGGCAAAATTTTCTATTTTTCTTTATCTGTCGGGAGAAATAGAATCCGCATGATAAAAATTAGGCATCAAACAATATTAAAAATAAATTACCATTTAACATTTGCAGTTTTCCAAAATATAAATAAATAAATAGTATTATTACTTTTTAATAAGTAAAAGGCGGCAAAATAACCAAGCATATATTAAAGATTGTATTACAATGCTAAAATTGTCGAGAAACAACAAGTCACGTAATGCATTTGATAAGGAAATGCAAGCTACAAACAATGCCAGAGGCACTTTGACCCTATTCCTATCTTTCTGACGCTTCACTAAATCGGAATTAATTTGCATTTTCGGTGGAATAACGCATCTCATTCGAGGGATGATTCAATTTAAGTTATTCAACGTCTTGATCATTAAGGCGTTGCAAAGCTAACACTTTTAACATTTCCAGAAATTTCTTGACAGTTCAAATGCTATTCTTCTGGAAAATAATATTAATTTCAAACGCACTTAGGAATTGAACAGGTTAGAGCGTATGTCCTTTTTGGGTTTTCATCATGCTGCATACAAAATAAGACATTGACGTGCATTACTTACATAATGTTTTATCATGCTGTTAAAACATTTCTTTTTAATTTAGATAAGTGAACAGTAGAGTCTATTGACAGGAAAATAAAATAGATGGGACAAAATAAGAAACGAAAGGTACCAATATAAAAAAATACCGAAACAATAAGCAAAATACAGGAAGTAAAATAATAAAAAAAATGAATGTGGTGGAATGAAGATCATTATGTGTCGTGCAATGGAAGGAAGAGAACCTATGTTTGTGGAAACATTTCTTTAATGATCTCATTTCACACAAAGTAAAAAGACGAGACAAGACATGCTCAATTGCTCCTTAACGGAACAGCACCACATATCCTTATAATTACACCGCAGTACGGTATGTGCATCTAATCAGGCATCGCTATCTATACTCCAAAAGAGAAGAGAGAATAATGCAACTGCTACAATTAGAAATATGAAACTGGGAAATAAAAAAAAGTAAAAAATAAATAAATGAGCAGAAATATTTAACAGAAAATGTAAACAAATATGTTTTTAAAATGTAGGTGAAGAGTTCAACTAAAACATGTTATTTTGTGCTTACTCAGTTTTGATGTCTTGACTAATCCAAATACTATAAAAATGATTGCAAGATCATTTACACGTATTAGCATAATTTATTTAAGGGGTTAGAGGTAAAAGTATCTCGCTTATGTTATTTGACACAGAAAATCAAAATTTTAATTTAATTCCGAACCGTCACCTGCTATTAATACATAATTTTTAATAAATACAACCAATTCTCACTCGACAAATGTTCGAAAATATATAATTTTTAAGAATTTAATTTTTTATATGCATGGCCTAAAATATGATACATTTGATTTATCGGCATTCTATTCAAGTGGTTTTGTCTTAGTTAAATTCGAATTATCCAAATAAAATATACACAGCAAAAGTATAAAATTGTTTAGACAATTCATACATTAATGTAAATATTTAATTGATACATTATTAATAGACAAACATAAAAATAGATAGATTGTGATAATTATTTCATTTTTTTTATTTTAAAAAAATATTTAAGCAATTTAGGAATGTTTTTTAAATTCTTTGATTAATTTTAACAAGATATTTTAAGAAATCACTAACATAGACATGCTAGTAACTTAATGCTGGTAACTTACAAACAGAAAAAATGAAAATGTATATTTTTCTTAGTTAAAAACCACATTGCAGATACAATCTCATCTTCAATTTTATATTATATCAAATATAAATGCTTTAGGTGCACAGTTGATTATAGAATTTAACAACAGTGCTTTCTTATTTCAATTCTTATCGCTCATTCGCAGCTCACTTCAATATTCGACGTCCCACTATCTCTGCGATAGAGATATTCGCCCGAACAATGGCGCTTTGTGTGACTAGCTGCCACAATGGGCGAATAGTAAATGACTCGAGTGAGTTTGCGTTCGTCAAAATGCTTCCCATCTCCAAAGCTTAACCCCAACAACGGAGAACCAACAGGTTTAAGAGAATGATGTTTCTGCACCGTTGCAGAACCATTTATAAATGTCTGCGGCAGATATTCGATATTCTGACAAGTACTGATACGATATTTCGAGTATTGATATATATTGTAGAATGATAGTCTGTTAACATTATTGTGAGATGTTTCGTCATTTTGAATACATTCCTCTTATTGCATTCTTATAACGAAATATTGGTTCTATATTTCCATTTTTTTTATCACACGATTCTCACAATTTAATTCGTCTTAATGATAATTAAATTAATGATGAAAAATATGAAATTTATTATTAAAATTTAGTTTAAAATGTTTTAGTTTTTTTGTAATTAAATATTTGTAATATAATTAATCCTGTAATTATATTTTTATCAAAATTATATTCTAAGCATTAAAACTCTTTGAATTTTCATATGGTACTGAAAATATTCTTTAAGTTGTTAAGAATACAAAATATTACGCTATTTTGTGTTCTTAAACATTTATAATTTTTATTGCAAAATATAAAAAAAAACGTTCTTATTATAATTAAAATGGTTAAGACTTGAATGTTTTTTTTAAAAAATTTCTAAAGAAAAAAATGCTAAAAACAAGAATTATATAAATTTTTAAAACATATTATGAAGAAATTTATATTTTTAAGTTGTGTTTTTTTTTCTACGTTTAAAGCATATAGAATTCGTACGTGTCTGCGAGTAGAGAACATCAGGAAAATAACAAATATATACATTAAAATAATAAATAAGCATAATATGATGCATATTTAAAAAAAACTAAAAATTAAGATATAATGTTTAATCTACAAAATATGGTGCATTCCCATGGCAAAAAACCAGGGAAAATTTAAAAGAAGATCCAAATATAATATAATAAATTTTATTTAAATAAAAATATGCATAAATAAAATTTATCAACATAGAAATAAAACCATGATATGTATAAAATAACACGTAAAAAATGCAGCAAATAAAATCAAAACAATATAAGAAAGATTGCATAACAATAATAATATTTAAAAAATGAAAATTGTAAAATAGTTTATAAAAAAGGAGCAAGAAAATTGAAATATGTTATCAAACAAGTGGAAAAACCAATAAAGTAAATGTGTAAAAGAAAATAAGAAAAAATTCAATTTATGAAAATAAAGATTCTGTACATAAAATGAAAAATTCAAATTTGATTAATGGTATTTCAAAATGTTTATTGTATCTGAGAACACTAATTTCAAATATATCTCCAATTTGAAAAATAACATTTTTATTAAGGAATAAATATTTGAGTTATTATAAATAATTCATTTTTTCATTCGTTTTCAAAAATTATCTAAATTGTTTTAAATGAGATTTACCTATGAAAATGAATTCAAGGGCATATTAAACTACATTTCTTTTTTTTTCTTGATGCAGCTTGTAGAATCATAAATTTTAAAATTCTTAAGATAAAAAAAAGATATAAGTGTTTTAAAATTAAATATATATATATATTAAACGTTTATTTTTTATTAAACATTTTGTATCCGCAATATTTGCCTATTCCGAATTATAATTTAATCAGTTTCTTCAATATTTTATAAAATTTATTTTAAATTTACATTTGTTGAAAGATTAAGGAGACGGCTATTCCAAGATTTTCACATTTAACTTTAATTGCTTTCGTGCATTGGCAACAAATTCCTTATCTACGCTTTTTAAAAAAATTTATTTCTTTGATATTAAAAGCCTATTGTATGCTTTTCATTTCGTTCCTCAAATGGGGGGGAGTAGGTGTTATGACAGAAATGAGGACGTGATCATAAGGTATAATGGTTTGGCCTTTCCATCCGGATTGGTAAATTAATGGTAAGGAATAGCTACTGCCTACCGATGACGGAATGTTCTTCCTACAGAAAAGATTACATTATGGTCTGTGATGACACCTACTCATCAGCCACAGTTCTCGGTAGTATTGCTGTCAAGTTGACATGGTTAATCAAATGAATCAATGAATCCGTGTACTTTAGTTGTGGGTTGGTTAAGATTATCATTTTTTTTAATTCTTGCTTCCAGGACTTCAAGTTAACTGTATATGGCCTTTCGCAATATAATTCAGAAGGCTTAGAAAGGCAAATTTACGAACATGATGGGCTTCAAATATATTTGAAGGTTGTGAAAATGAATTCAGTACAAATTGCTCACGATGTAAAAGATAATCAAACAGCGAATTTTTACCTACGCAAATATAAGTATTCATCTTTTAGGCATTCAATTCTATTTTTCAAATCGTTATTTATACAAAAATTATTCCTATATTTGTAAAAAATACAAATATTTTTAATACTTCTATGATTTATGTAATATAGAAATATTAAAATTCCGATAATATATAATGTGTTGTTTTTAGATTACGTTATGTCCTAAGGCTCTTTTAATAACAGAGTTTCAGATTCGGGACCTGTTTTTACTGATGAGCAGTCATGTACGTAGTTCTGAGGCATGTTAAATCTTTGTGCCAAACTTCCGCTTGATGGTGCAATGTGGAAACTTGGAGAGTGGGATATCAGCTCAGGTGTCAGCCTCGTCACCTGACCATAGTTCAAAATTACGAGATTTATTCCAAGCCATATTTAAATATGGCACGTTAATATAACTAAATTAAACTGAATTTCAAATCACGGAAGTGGACAATAACTGATGAATAATGTAAATATCGATAAAAACTTATAGGAAATCATTTAAGATTTTTTTTAAAAAAGATTCTGAGAAAAATAAATTAATTTGCTGTTAATCAATAGAATAATAAAAATGATCATTATGAAATAAAATTCTTCTGCTCTTTGTCTTTCTCAGATGATTTTTTTTAAACAAATACCCATACAAATATGAAATTTGTATATAATATATATACAATATATTGATCTTAATCATTAATATTTCAACATCCACTGCAGAGAAGTAAGAAATTTTAACTGGAAGACAGATGCACTTAATGGAAATTTTATTCTCATGCACTATCAACTTTAAAGTCAATGTTAGGATAACTGTAATACATCAAAATATGCAATTGAAATAAATGTCAATTTTCCGAAACATGTACTTAGCCTATTCCATATGAATATGAAATAAACTTGTTCAAAAATTCCTTTTACTCAATTCCCTTTGGAAAATCTGAAAAGTAAAATGTTAAGTGGTCTATAAGGGAAATTTTTAGTAAAATCAAAGTTACTTTGCTAGATTACTTAGTAGAAATATTCTGCATCATCTTATGTAGTACATTCTACAGTAGAAGACAAGATATTCAAATGATATTTATTTTTAAATGTAGTGAATTTTCGTTCAACGCTTTACAAAATTTTGAATGGTGACCTATATTTCATAAGATAGTCCGTTTTGCGCAGTACATAAGAGCTGTATCATTGCATGACAAAAATTGCAGCAATTTATAGCAGATTCATAAAATTATTGCCCTTTTGATGTCAAAACTATTTTAAGTCATTTTTTTAATTTCATTTTAATGTTTATTTAATAGGTATGTATCTGTTCTCCATTAGCAGTCTACTTACTTTCTGGTAAACTTTTTAATTATATTGTGTTTAGCTTGGAATAATCGTATGGTATAATCTCAGAGACTGGCTACGGGATCTCCACAGAGCAAAAGTTTAGAGAAATTATACAATTAAATTCACGTTTAATTTAAAAAATAAATATTAGATATATTTTAGAAGTCTTAGAACGAATATATCAGTGAATTTTTTACTTATTTATTTATAGGCATAATTCAAAAAGTATTTTTTGAAAGCAAGCTATGCGGTGAAGTATAGGGTATAGGTAAATTGGCACAGGATTTCAATTCTCCATAATTCGCGCAGTAAAATGTTGACAACTTTATTAAAAATATTCGACATTTCATAGTTTAGATTTAGTAAAAATAAAGCGTTTCAAGATCGAATAACGTGAGCTGAAGATTTAAATTATATAAAATACACAGCTTTTTCTTTAAATTGTTATATTATCATTGAATCATAAAATATGATGGATAAGAGTATGTGTATAAATATATAGAGAGCAAATGGACTCCACAGCTTTTCTGGCACATCCGTGCTGTTTTGCTGAAATTTTCAACGATCATTTTACATAAATGGGGCTGAAATACTATGATGAATATTTTAATTTTTTTTCAATGCAAGCTTTCTTATGGGCTGGAACTTTGGCTTTGGCTTGACGCTGGTTTAAATCAAACAAATTATTTTTTATAAAGCAGCAGGTTTGAATTCAACCGGATATAAAGTTAAGTGTTTCCCTTTTTTCTAATTTTTAAATCATAACTAAAATAAATAAAATAGAAGTATGAAAACATTTAAAATCTAAACTAAATAGCAAAAAAGCATAACAACTGAATTCTATGTATTTTTAATTGATTTTTAGAATTAAAAAATGAAGAAAATTTCAGTATTTATTATAAAAAGAAAAAACATTTTACCGGCAACCACTGCATCTCTTTTTGGTAATCACACAAATAAAGGGAAATGAACGTTGTATAAAGTATTCTAGTACCATCAGTAAAGCATCATTTTTTCTTGGTGACCCTTCCAAGTAATTTCTTTCTCGATTCTCGACTATCTCTCCAAACAACAGGGCCGAGATGGCCTGGTGATGAGGTGTCGACTCATGAGTCGTGGGATTTCAATCTCTAGACCCCCTTACACAATTGACCCCCGTTGTGTAAGGGGGTTAGTAACAACGTTAAATCTATAATGATCAAACGTACTTCCGCTGTTGTGGTATGGAGAGGGAGGTTCCAGCTTAGATAATGTTCTCGTCTTCCGACTGCTGTTCAAAGTTACGAGCTCTGTAAAAAAACGCCCAGTGTTGCTTAACAATGGGACGTTGATATTAGTAAACTAAACAAAAACTCCAAACAACAATTTTAACATACTGTTCTTTTTTTAATAAAGATTATACAATATCATATTTTTCAAAATTATTATTTTTTTATTTTAGAAAGAGAATATTTAAAACGCACTTCTTATCATCGACTTTTATTAATTCAACTATGAAATGGAAATTAAATTTTAAAACTTGTCTGAATTGTATTAAAATTCCAAAGGGCTATTCAGTATAGTTAAATAAAATATAAATTACATAAATAAATTTTAAGAGGTTTTATCTAAGGCAATAAGTAATAGATAACATAAAGAAATTCAGTGTAATAAAACATATGAAATAATAATTATGAATATAAATATATTATAAAGAAAAATTATTTTAACTATGCTTTCATAAAATAAAACAAAAATTCATCAACCAATAATATCTATAGAAATTATTCGCTTAGAGTTTTCAGACATATAATATCCATATCATGTATTCAAAAAAACTCCAATAAGTATAAAAAATTGCTCATTTGTTAATCATTTTACTTTTAATTAAAGGGCATAAAAGAAAAATTATTAACCCCGAAGTTTGCAGAAAAATTGATATTTGTTTTCTTTTTCTAAAATCAAAACTTGAACTGCAACTTATTTTTTTTAACTGCACTAAGTTTTTTTTCCTTCTCTTGCTATCAGACTATGACAGATTTCCAATTGAAAAAAAAAATCAATTATAACATTGCAACCAGTTTAAACATTTGATTCGTTTTGGATAAAAAAAATAATTGCTCATTTTTTTTCCTCATAAAAATATAAATACTTTTTACCAGACGCAGACGTTCTAATTTAGAAAAAAAAATGCAGCAAGTCTTTGTCAAAGTAATAAAAAAAGAGAATTCAAATCGAAGCAAAAAATACGTTAACTATTCTTTACTCTAAAAAATACATGCTTTTTCCCTCAGCTTGAAAAAAATATCGATGTTCTTTTTGTAAGCACTTTTCCCGTTTTTGTTTTTTCTTTTCGAAAAAAGCATCGATCATATTCTTTTCTAAAAACACGACACAACTGGACTCGAGGAACGTCTAGTGGTAGAAGTGATCCTAAATTGGATTGGTTGTTGTCATGTTTTGCTAATAGTGTTCCTCTTGATTTTCAGCCATTCATCAATAGGTTATTATCAACCACACGTTAGCATTGGCAGAGAGCAGCAGTTCATCAAGAATGATGAACGGCTGTCGGTAACCGCTATTCCTACCTTATTAAAAGTCATGCCTCATATTTTGCCTTCGATTTTCATTTCTCTTCAACTCTTCTTGAAATATCTGAAGATCATTTCCTCTTTATAAACAAGAGTTTTAACTCCACCCCCTTTAATATTTTTGGTTATTTGTAAAAAAATATTAAAGATTTACTCTCTTACTTTATAAATAATTTAATATTTATAAAATAAGCAAACTTTCCCTCTATTGTAATATAATCACATTAGAAGGAATCTAATATAACTATGAATGAATATTTTTTATATAAAGATGGTATGAATTTTTCTAAGGAAAAGTAAAATTTTTGTAAATAAAAAAAGAACTTGAGTGCAATGTATAAAATAAAACGTTCCAATTTTTAAAAGAATTTCTTCTGATGTACTTTGTTTCAGTTTATGAAATGTTTTTTATGTTTTTAAGTGTGTTGTAAAATAATTGCGATTATTTTCTGATTATTATAATTACATGTTTATTCTAATATATCAGGATGTTGAATTTTTTTTAAATATTGAATATTGATAATAACTGCACACCATTATTTATGAGTACATACTCGATTATTTTTTCATTATTAGGCAAAATATTCAAACTAACTCTAGTGTAAGGGGAAAACATATAGATATCTCGATGAGAGTAATGATGTTAATCTCTAAAATTTCTTCTCTGCGTAGGTTTCCTCAGAATAAGGAAAATAGTATTTGATATAAGTTTAATGATTGCCAAATCATTGGCATCTGATTTTGAACACATGTATAAGTCATTTAAAATTGTGTGGGAATCGTTTTGACCACAGTATTGGGATTGGAAGAGTTTAGATTTACTCAAACATTCAATGATCTTTCAAGATTTTTACGCTTTTATTTTACGAAATTCCAAAATTATCCTTAAAAATATATTCCAAGGTTTTATGCGTATGACGTATAAATAAGAATTATTGATATTTTATTCATATTGCATACATGATCTCATTTCTATTCAATCCTTATATCAGCAGTATCATCCCTATTCTAATTGGATCATCATATGCATGGTGATTGATATATCATATGCATGTTGATGCATATCATATGCATGGTGATTGAATAATTGTATGAATATGAAGAAAATTTGAAATGCCAGGTGACAAATGTACGCACTAATTGAAAATTAAGAAGTAATCAGCAAATAAAAATAGAATAATTAGTTCTTTTATCAGCGGTATTATCCCCATGTCTAATTGGATCCACTTGTATGACGATTAATTGAATTATTTCATTGGAAGGATATAAAGAGCATTTGAAAAGCCAGGAAGTAAATGAATTCAAGGATTGAAAACGAAGAAGTAATAAACAAATAAAAATAATGTGATTAGCTCTTCTACGTGGCAAGATTCTTTCCAACTAATATTCATATATACCAAGACCTCTTCAAACCTGCTACTTCTTAAATAATTCAAAATTAAGAGATCAAAATGCCACTCCTGAAAATTATTTAAATTATTCATTCAAAAGTACAGTTTTCTCGAAGTAAATCAAAACCTTTGATCCAAGGGGATGCTACAAATTTTTGACTCTCATTGTTTCATTTTTGCTTATCATGTCATACAGATGTTCACAATGTAATTTATCAATCTTATTTTTCTTTTCAGTAAGTAATCTTATTTCCCTGTAAGTTTAACCCTTAGTCACCATTTGTTTAAGTATTCTTGTCCCCTCTATTTAGTTAAGACTTCACCAAAAGCTAAATACAGTCGTGTTGGATTTGACATCGATGAGATTCTCTCTCTCTGGAGATCCTTAAATTGCTTGTCGCCTGTTTTTTTATTATTATTTCTTTCTTCTATCTGGTGATTTTCCAACTGGTTAGATAGTGTTATAGGTACCGCGACACAGGATGGCACTGTTATGTAAGACAGATAATTCAAAAAAGCTTTGAGATAGAGAGTTGAAATTCGGTATTTGGTTTTTACCGAATATCAAGTTATATCAAATTTTATAGAGGAAGTTCTTGCATATTCAAGTTCTTCAGAGGAAGTCTCTTGTATGTGCAAATATAAGTTAACAAGATAATTACAAAACTAGGAGAGCTGGATAAATAAAATTAAGTTAATAGATTAGTTAATAGATCAGTTAATAGATTTACCATCTAAAATGCAGACTCCTCTCAAAGTGAGAGCCACATCCAAATAAAGGCGGACTTTTTTAAGATGTATCCATTTAGAAATGCGTTAATTCGCTCATTTAAAAGACGCAGTGAATTAAATATACCAAATTTGATATAGGAATAAGACTACAAGTGCAAATTTGCGTCGAATTAGGTTTCTGTCGTTTCGGAAAAGCAATTCTAAAATTTTTGAATACAATTAACGAAATTCCAAGGATTAATTATCAAATAACTTACCAGGATAACTATATAGATTCAGTAAGAATGTTAAATTTGAGTTGAAAGCTAATATTTCATAATTATTGTGTTATACAATGCGTCTCTGGCATGATTTTTAATATTGGAAAGTATACGAGAAAGGTTTGGAGAAACTACACCCACTAGTCCTATATTTAGAAACACTGACCGAAAACATTTTTTTTTCTAGAGCCGTATTTTATTTGCTTTTTCAAAAATTAAATTAGTCTTCAAAGATTTGACTAGACACCTTTCAAAGACTGAACCAAATATAATCATGGGTTGACAGTCTGTAAATCTGTATGTTCATGAATAAAGATTTAAATATACCGAAAATGGTATGTGACTTTTCAAATAAAATTGCAGTTTGCATCAAAATTTTGTTTCTATCGATTGAGAAAAGGGAATCTAAAATACTAATTGGATTTTTCATTACTGTTAACACATTCTAAGAATTAATCACCCAATATCTCACCAATTATCACACGATAGATTCAGTAAAAATGTTAAATTCAAGGCAAAAATTTGCTTTTTCATAACTTTTGACGCTTTTTTAGGCAAAGTCATGACAACATTTAGAGAGTATGAGAGAAAAACTTTGGAGAGAACATTTTAGCTGGTCATAGATTTAATAAATTTGATGGAAAACGTTTGTCTAAAGCAACATTTTAACTGCATGGCTCAATCAACAAATAAATTCTTTCTAGTCAAGGCTATATACAGAATAAATTAAAGGGTAATTGAATAGCAAAATATTTAGAACATAAAACTTTATTTTGTATGGCAAAAATAGTTCAATCTAAAAAGTAGACAGATTTTTAACCAGGAATGGGGAAATTAAATGGCCAGTTAAGGAAATATTAATTGGAAAAACTAGACGGCAGGCTTTGGCACTATATATAGTAAAATAGATATATATACAAACAATAGTCTATAACCGCATTCTAATTGCGTAGACTAAGCAATTAAGATATTCTTTCTAATCAAGAGTATATATATATAGAATAAAGTTCACTTAAAAGAAGAAAGGGCATTTCAATAACAACAGTTCAAGAGCATAAAACCATATTTTGTATTAGAAAATTATTTTCATTTGAAAAGAAGGAATGCTTCTAAGCAGAAAAGGGGAACCGAAATGTTTAGTTTATGAATTCTTAACCGGAAAAACGGGAAAGGAATTAGTAACTTAATTAATCGAGTTGCGTTTCTTGAATTTTAGAGAGAGACACAAAATGCGTCAATATTAAAATCTTAACCCAAAATCTGACTTGCAACATGGTAAATTCAAACGCACGTAACGAGTGACTTTATAATGAACGATCCGTTGATTCTCATGAATTAAGATTTAAAACAAATTTAATAATAAATCTTCGCAACCTCCGCCTTTCTTTGTTGGAAGAAAAGCGTTCGTAAATTTGATTAAGAATCGTCGAACAAATTGTAATTTTCGAAGCACTAAGAAAAATAATTTATTCTTTTAACAACAACGCATGTGGATCAATTTGTTGCTAGATTTTTAAACATCTTTGTTAAATTAATGGCTTTAGATCAGTTGAATGTGTTTGATTGTGAATAATTTTGAGTTTCTAAAAAAAGTTTTATCAGGACACAGATTTTGAAATACGGCAGAACAAGAGATTAATTATTAAAGAAAAAATTAGGAAATAATAAAGGTATTAGCATATCATAAAGTCTTTGGAATTTCTATTTTCTAATTTCTTTTAGAAATTTAATGGGTATTACTGTTTTAGTATATTGGATATAATCTCTAATACATGAAGTACATTAATTTTTAATATCTATGAAGTTTCAAATGAATTCGAAGCCTCCATAAAGGTCTTATAGTAATTCAAACTTCTAAGTTACAGGATGCCGGAATTCAAATAATTGATAAAAAATATCAAAATAAATATATATGTTTTTGACGACGATGTTCAGATTCAAAATGTGATGATATAACGACTTCTTAAAAATAATATAACTTCAAATTATATTATTAATTACTTTTAATTGTAAAGGTCTTATGGTTTTCAAAAATGTAAAATGTCTATTCACAGGATTTGCTGAAATGACCTTTTAAAATAATTCGTAAAGCAATTAAAAGTAATGAAGATAATTAGTAATGAAAAAAATACTTTGTATAAATAAAATTCCTTTTTATAAAGATTTAAGTAAAAACGAAATTCAGAAAATAATTATTTATTCACAGTAGAAATATAATTAAGGATCTAAAGAATTCACATCAAAGCAGCAAAAATAGTACCGATTTTTAATAAATATTGTTGTTCTTTCTTATGGCAGTTGCAATGGACAAGCTCGCCGAGGTAGTCGATGATTTTAAGCCGAAATTGATGTCTCTTGTTTTGCAGTATGGCCATATAGGCCCAATTGCACGACTTTTGTTACACACTCATTACATTCACTTGCACAACCCCTTTTTACCGGGGGGGGTGGCGCATTCATACACCTTAACTGTATAATGGTGATGTGCGTCAGCTTTTTTAATACAGAAAGAGGAGTGCAATAACTTCTGAGGATATGGACCCCTGAGCACCCGACGGCAGAAGTCTGACTTTTAGCTCATATGAGGATGAAGCACATACACACACACGCTTGCACAGTACCTTTTTACAGGAAGGCACATTCACTTATCCCACATATAGAACAAAGAAGAACAACCATGCCCAAACCGGGACTCCCAGAACACGAGGAAGACGTGCTACCTCTGTGCCAGAAAGCCAGCACCTTACATATATAAAAAAGACGAATAACCAAGCCGGAACCGGGATTCGAACCCTTGAAGCCCAGATAGCTGGGAAGTCGCACTACTCCTATGCCAAGACGCCGACTCTATACATACTGAATGTTATTAAGAAATCGACTTTTATTCTTTCTTTAAAAAAATATGATTCTAGGAGATATTTACAATTGTCAGGTTGATATAATATTTATTTTCACTGAATGGTAAACGTTTGTTTATATGGTTTTTATAATCAAATAAAGGTTCTTGAAATAATAATCAAAATAATTTCGTTCAACTAGTTTAATACTTATGACGTCGCAATCATAGAGGAAAGTAACTGGTTATATCATTTTACTTTCAATTGTATTATTTTTACATAATGTGATTACATCATTTTTCCATCATTATTACATTTTATTACCTCTATATTACATAATTATTATAATTTTATTGTATCAGTATTATTACATAATTATTATAATTTTTTTACATCGTTATTATTATATCATTTTTTATTATTAATTTTTATTTTATGAAGATCATATCCATTAATATCCCAAGTATCTCCGGAATTTCTAACCGATTCTTTAAACAAAATTAAAAATCATATAATTGTCTTCAGTAAATGAAATCATTATATTTTTCCAAAATTCTTTACATTTTATTTAATATTTCTTTTAAATATCTTTTGGAATCTTCATTCTTTCAAGAAAGTTATGCCAAAATTATGATGTCATCTCCTTCTTAATTCATGTGCTAGATTTAAGATTTAGAAATTTTATTGTCAAATGCAAATGAAATAAAAAAAATATATAAGTCGAAGGAATTTCAAAGTGTGAAATTCTTTATTTAGTTACCACATTTAATAGAAATAAATCTAACTTTATTTGATCAATTATTATTTGGTATCATTTTTATCATGAGATTAAAGTAGAATTCTGATTTGTTAGTGAAACACTGATCATAGTTTTTCTTTAAATCTTGAATTATTCATGGGAAAAAGCATGAGTAAATTTTTGAATGCAAAGTTACTAACATTGGAATTAAGCATTAGGTTAAGGTATGAAAATATTTCAAAATGACTTTTAACTCTTAAATCCTGATGAAGAATCAGGTAAATACTTTAAAATTTTTCTAAACGAGTGAAGTAAAATTTGAAAGCCAAACAAAGGCTTTTGATTTCTAATATTCATGTCTCAATTCATTAGTAGCTTGTAACTCTTAAACTTGGTGGATACAATATATCGAGAAAGCAATAGTATCTAAATAATTAAAGGGTAAGAAAATAAAGAGGCTAATTTGAATGATTAGAGGGCGAAAAGTTAAAGATTAAAAGGAAGGAATAGAGGGCGACAAATTAAAGAGGGAATGATGCAAAATTATACAAAAAAGCAGCAGTATAATCATATTACGCTAGATCAATTGGTACTGATAAAACACTAGGGTGAAAATATAATTCAATATAATTTAGGAAGCAGAAAATGTTGCGCAAATTAATAATTATGATAACGGGAAATATTTCCCCCACTTTAAATATCGATTATTTAAAAATTATGCAGTGAAATATAGTAACTTCTTTTTATCTGGTCATTAATTTAATTAATAACAGTAATTAGTTAACTTTTAAGCAGATATTCCATAAATCTTAGACGGAGGGAAACTGACTAAAATAACTGATTCCTGATAAACATTTTACTTCAAAATGCCTTTGAACTACAGTTACAGAAATTCAGCTTTTTGACTTATCGAATAATAAAATAACTGCAAAAACTTTTAAAAATTAAAACATTTAAAACATTTAAATTCGAATTAAGAAAATTGCATGCCTTTTTATCATTATACATATAAATATATATTTCATTCTTTAAATTAAGAACAAGACATAAACATATTAAGCTACACAAGAAAAAGAAAGGAAATAAAATATTTAAAAATTCCTTTTCCAGTTCGTTGAGATTCTGCGAAATGCTTTCATTATTCCCTAAAAATTCTGAATTATTGCCATAACAGATGTTAAGGTTGTTTCAAGACACTTTCGAATAATAAATTTAATTCCAAAGAATTAATTTTCTTTGGCAACCAAGACTTTAACTGTAATCTTGGCTGATGAAACTTGACCTACATAATCACGACCGGGATACCCATGATAGTATTTTCTTATCAGCACACCATCGCATTTACGAAAACGCTACTAGAAGCAAAGAAGAATGAAAAATGACAATAATAAAAGAAGGTGAAGGAAACAAAATGAAATGATTTTCACAGACGTAAACGGTGAGAATGGATATAATCAAATATCTCGGTAACGTTTTCTCGGAGAAATAAACTTTTCATATCCCCAGTAGAATGCTGCCCGCGAGTGTACTGCAAACTTAGAGTCGGCCGAGAGAAATTAATTTGCTCGGATAGCTGAAGGCTCCAGTTTTTATTTTTGCTTGCTCTTTAACGCAGTTTACTGCGGTGTTTGTTACATTCACAGATCCGACTTTTCTCGTGTTGCGGTAACTCAAAATGCTCAAGAGAGTTTGGCATTATGTTAAGTAAAACAATAATGATTTATTTTTGCCTTTTTCATAAATTTAATTAATAACTTACATCCATTCAATTTTGAATAATTGTTTGCTCCAGGGTATAAAGATTTAAATTATATGAATAAAATTATCTTTCGTCTTAGTAAAATTTAATTTCATTAGAATTACTTTCAAATCATTATCATGTGAGAACATCATGTTGGTTTGATTTCAGGATTTTGGAGCCTTAAGATGCAAGGCAGAAAATTTGCGATTTTTCTCTATGAAGGGGTCCAGATGCAAAAAGTCCTTTAGGGCCCTAAAACGTTTTCAAGTTAAAAGAAAAAATGAAATTACGAATACATATTACTGTTAAATGTTTTTAAGGTGCTATTTTAAATTTACTGTTAATTAGTTCAAGAAAAGTTACAATTTCTTGAATTTTTTTTCGATTCTTAGTGTAACAATGCATTTAGAAGTTAAGCTCATATGCGTGATCGGAGACAATTCTTTGTTAATTTTACTATTCAAAAAAACCATCAAGCCTTTATTATAGTATCTGGCAATGTATATGCAAGTTTTAACTCAGTTAATATCTTTCAAAAAATAGTATTATAAATAATAAGTAAATATTTGCAATACGTGTTGAATGCTATTTAATCCTTTTTTATTCAGAATATAACTCCGTAGCAAATTAATTATTTGGATTAGGTTTTCATCTACACAATATCATAAAACATTATAGAATTCTGAAACCTTTTTTTAAAGTTTATTTTATCAGTGATTAATTTTAAATACTTTCAAATATCTCTTCTATCTGTACAATAACAGTATGAATTACAAAGTTCGAAAATATCATTTGAATCATTCAACCAGGTTTTCTATAATTTCATTCTTCGCTGTTGAAAGATAATTTTTTAAAATTCATTTTTCAGGAAAAGGATCTGAAGAATTCAAATTAGATTAGATCTCTTTTGTTTCGTCTAAAATATTGGTTAAATTTTATTCCTAAATGTTTGATTCCACTTTTAGTTCTACTGACTGTCGAGAACAATTGCTTTTACATGAAATGGTTTATTCACAGTTCTAATTTCGCACAATATTGCTAACCATACTAATAAACATAAAATGAGTCCAACAGACTTTTAGACTCGGATACCGCTGAATTATTATTATGTGCATCAAAACAATCATTTAGAGCATGGATTATGTTATTTATTTTTAAATTATATATTTATTATATATTACATTATATATTAATATATAGTGATTATTTTATAATAATCAATGCAATATATTATTATTTTATAATATTGGGTTGTTCGAAAAGTCATTTCGTTTTGTTTTTTTTGGTGAAAATGAAAGACGATCCTCGTATAATGAATAATCATTTTATTAAATTATATATCGCCCATTCTGATCCAAAACCTTTTGCCATCTTTCTGGTAGAGGCATGATTCCACGCTCATAAAATTTTTGGTATTTGCTGGCAAAAAACTAATCCAAGGTGATTTTTGACGTCTTCATTTGAAACAAAGGTTTTACCGTCCAAAAAATTTTGCATTGACCGGAAAAAATAATAATCTGAAGGAATCAGATCTGGATAATATGGTGGAGTGGATCATTTTTGTGACATTTGAGGAGCGAATCACAGATTTCAATGCGACAACACAAATTTCTCTCCGTGAGGACATGGAGAACTCAAATATCGAGCTTCGAGGTTAAACCCAGGCCTTTCAGGTGGTCATAAACAGTTGAATTCAATAAATTTAAACTCTCACCGATCTCACGTGTTGTTGTTCGCCGGTTTGCATCGACTATTACCTTTATCGTGTCTTTATCAGCTTCAACCGGCCATCCGGAACGTGGTGCATCTTCGACATCAAAATTGCCGGATCGAAATTTTGTAAACCAGTTCTGACACTGTCGTATTGTCAACGCATCTTCTCCATACACATCGGTTAATTTCTTTCTGGCTTGAACAGCATTTTTACCTTTCCTACAGGAAAAAAGTGAAATATGACGAAATTGCTGCTTATTGCTTTCCCTATTTAAAAGGGCATCTACCAAAAACTACTGCGCAAAATCAATTGAACGTTTTCACAAACAAGTATTGCTATATCACCTCTCAAAACATACAATGATTATACGTCTTAAGTGTGAAGTTGGAATAAGAAAATACAATTAAATCCTTTGTCGAGAAAAAACGAAATTACTTTTCGAACGACCCAATAATATATTACTGAATTATTTTTCAATTATATAATAATTTTTACTATTATGTTAATTATATAGACACAATAAATTCATTTTATTGACATAGTTTTAAGTGCTGTTCAAAATAAACTAACTATAACGGTGTAAAATAACTACTTAACATAAAATCAACCGAATTATTTAAAAATTAGCTTTTGATGAAATTAACAATTGGTATTCCATTTAGCAAATGTTTTAATTATAATATACACAAGGCTTTTATTTGTAATAAAAATGGTTTTAGATATATATTCGAGGGTTCTAAAAATTAATTGTGGATTTTAAATTTAAGCTGAAAGGGAGAATCAATAATTTAAAAAGAATTTCATTCAATGAAATTTTACTCGTTATGATGATAAGTGTTTATTAAATATTTATCAAGATAAATAAAGCAATTCGAAACTTTTCAATTTCAATTAGATAATGAAATCTTTTGTGTAAGTTCTTATATCAATATACACGTTTCTGAATAAATAAACTGAATTCAAAGGAGATACATATTTACTTTTCTTTATTTTAAAAGTTTAGACAAAACCAAGACCTTTTGAATTCCTAGGATAGCATTAATATTCATAAATAGTACAGCATAGGTTTAGATGGAATACATCTCAGTAAGAAAAATAGACATATTTTAATAGAAGTAGCTATTGCAAATATTTTCTTTACAACTTTGAATATAGAAATTCGAATCTTTCGAATATTAATAGTCTTACTTTGTTAAGAATTTTCTTGTTATGCTAGGATGTGGAAAAGGGTGCTGGCACATATATCGTCCTCGTCATCTGACCTGATTTAGAATTATGAAATCCGTCCCAAAATTGCCATATTCATGCTTTAAAAAGGGACACTAATGTAACTATACTAAACATAAATTGTGTTATGTTTTTATCTTTAAATGTTTATCTTTTTCGCTCGTATATTAATTTCGTTCACTTATTAATTATGAGCATAATAATTTATTTTTACATCTCATTTATACTTTTGAAAAAAGTAAGCAACATTTACAAAGTAATTAGTTTAAATAGTAAGTAAATATTTTTCATTAGTTCTTTTATTTTGTTGAAAGAGGCATTACTTTAGACATATCGATCGACCTACAGTGTACATTTATTGTAATTATATGGTTATTTCTCCATCATTTTAATAAAGTTTTTTCATATTCATGAAAGAAGAAAATTTTGAGAACAGTAGATTACTCTTAAGAAAACTTTTCGTTTAAATTACTAAGGCTTCCTAAAATTGACACGTAGATTTAAATAAAATTGGGCTTACAAATAAACAATAAAGGATTTTAAATAATATTTAATGTTTTATATAATATTTCATGAATTCTTTATATTTATCTAAGATTCAGTTGTCTATTAAATCAGCTAAATTTCTTTATATAGATGGTTTTAATAAAAAAAATTCAAAAACGTAATTTTTTTACTATTTATGTTTTCTGTACTTTTTGAACTCAATATTGAAAGATTCTGTCAAGTTTTCATTTCCAAACATTATGAGTGAAGAAAAGTGATATCATGAAGTTTATACCGAGTCTTTTAACACTTTTTTCTTATTTGTAAAGTCTTGTTTTCGTCATATTTATTATTAAGTTTTCCGTCCACAACCCGCTTTTAGTTCGCAGGAATTGCTATTCGTATATCGAAAGAAATACTTTATCGAATTAAACTTTTACACCAATAAGATGTGCTGACCGAAAGTGGTTACAGTAAAGAAAAACAGTCCATTAGAGCTGTTTGCAAGAATTTCTTTTGAACATTGCATAAACAAGAGGCAAAAAATACAGGCGAGAAAAGTAATGCCCGTTAATAGAGTGGAACTTTTTTTTCCAAGGAAATATTTTTTTTCTGAATGTTTAGGCTACTATTTACTGGACAAAATGATGATACTGTGAAAATATTCGTTTCTTTAAAAGTATTTATAAGAATAGGAGAAAAAAGTCGATTTTTATAACACTCTGAAAGAAAAGCTCACATTTCGAATGCCTTCTTTAATAAGATTATTCAGAAAAAAATGAATACTTTTTTCGAACGACATTGTTGTTTGGTGAAGAAGGAAAGCGGTTGTATCGGTTATTCATATTCCTTGGTTAGAATCGGATGTGAATCTAATTAAAGATTCTGCTGAGTATATTTTCCCGTTTTCTTCAATGGGTTTTTAAATTCAAATTCCATTTTCAATTCTCTTTCTAAAGTTAATAATTCAGTTTCAGTTTTGAATTATTAGCTGTGACTTTTAGAAAAAGTTATAAGTGAATACAACTGAAATAATTTTATCTATTCAAGTAATTTCCTTTATAAATGTTTTAAAAATTAGAATATACATTTTATGAACATTTTTAAAATATGTTTCAATTTCAGTTTGAAATATAGTAGGATATTTATAGTATTCTACCAGTGTAATGCATAATAATTTTTTAAAAAAATAGTGATAAAATTATAATAATTTTTACTCTTTAAATTGAATTGTATAATTTTATTTTGGAGTTGCAGTTTGAGGACAGCAGTAACAATTTTAAAATGCATTTATTGATTCAAATCATGGTAAAATTGCAGCTGACATTCCTTTCATCATATTTCCATTTCATATAAAAAGACAAAAATTATCCCTGACATTTGTTAAATAACCTTCTAATAATTCCATCTATCGATTTATATTCTTTCATTTACTGATTGAGAATTTAAGAAATGAGTCTTGAACAGGTATTCAAAAATAAAAGTAAAATTTACTGAACAACTCGTTGTTTCGGGAAGGAGAAGTTTTAGTTAATTTATCTCTGGTTAGTTATTCGAGAAAATTATGTTACTTTTATCAACTCTAATTGTAGGAATCTATCTGTAAAAACATAACAAAAATTAATATACAAAAAAGCTGTTAGCAGTACATGTGAATTAAATTATAATTTAATAGAAAATAATTCACTCTCCTATATAATAAGGCATGTATAAAAAATTATATTAGTAAATAGACAAGGTGTTCACAATAATTTGCCAAATTCTAAACTATCAATAAAATTAATTATAAACAAATACTATCAATTAGAAAAATGTTTTAAACTAATTATATTTTCATTACTTTCTTTAAGGCAATAGTATATCCTTACACTGCTCGCCTAGCGAATATCATTAATAAATCACAATTTCTTAGCTTTAAAGGATGAATTTCAAAATCTAATAACTTGGTCTGCATTAGTCACAAAAAATTGAAGGTTTTCGGTGTAAAAAGCTAATTTATCAAATACATTATTCTAAATAGACTAATAGGATTGATTAAATAATATTTCTGTAAATTATAAATATTAAATTTATTGACACAAATTACGACTTTATGTAATTCAATAGTCAGTTTTCAAATAAAACTATATACGCTTATCTCTATAGGTGTAATAATTAGCCATTCAGTCACTATCAGAGTATAAAGCAAGCTACCTTTACAGCATCACTTCTTTGTGCCTTATATATTATTTCAAATTCTTTCTGAGATTTATGAGTAAACATTTCCAAAAGGAGTCTCACAAACACTAATCAGAAATTGATGAAATTGGCATAAAAATTAAGTGGCTTGAATATACTTCACATAAAACAAAAGAACAAGTGTTTAAAGGAATGCTTTAGAAGTTTTCAAATAAAACTAATGATTCTGCATCATTAATTTTAAAAATATAGCAAAGAAAGAGACGCCTAATAAAATCAAGATAGAATTTCCTATGAATTGGTCCCATGATAATCTTAAAAGAAATACCTCACTTTTTTTAAAAAAAAGGTTAAACGCGGTAAAAAACTTTTCTTCCCAACGCACTTTCGTTACATGCGTAATGCTTACGCTCACAGTTATAATCAAACTAATGGGCTTATATAAAGTATGTCTCCTGATTCATATTAATATTCTAAAAAGTTTGGAAAATTGATTACACAATTTTTAGCATAATATATTTATGAGGTCAGATTTAAAAATATCTCCTTTAACAAACTTAACATGAAAAATCAATAATTTTAATTTAACACTAAACCAACGCCGGCTATTGGTATATAATTTTTGATAAACGCAACTAATCCTCCTGCAGATGATATTAGATTTTAGATTACTTTTAAGAGCAAAATTTTCTATACGCAAGGCTTGAAATATGAAGAATTTGAACATTGAAAATTCTAATCAAATTATATTACTTTATTTAGTTTGAATAATTCCTATGACCTGTGTAACACTAGGGCATACTTTTTTCACATAGTTAGATTAATAATAAATAGATAGATAGATTAACAATTGATGGATTGATAGACAGATAGAAAGAAAAAAAATGGATTAGAATCATTTTTAATACTTTTTTTATTCCTTTAAATATATTGAACTTATTTAAAAGTTTTCCATTATAATTTGAAAAATTTAACAAATTAATTCAAAATATTGCTAGCATATAAAACCTAATAATTTGAATTAAAATATTTTTCTCAACTAAAATTTACTTCACAGATACAAAAGTTTTTATATTTCAAATTTTAAAATGTATCAAACAGAAAGGCCTTACAATTTTCTTCACAGGTGATTATAGAATTTATCAACAGTATTTTCTTAATTCATTTCTTATCCCTCATTCGCAGCTCACTTCAATATTCGATGTTCCACTATCTCTGTGATAGAGATTTTCGGCCGAACAATGGCGCTTTGTGTGACAGGCTGCAACAATGGGCGGATGGTAAATGACTCGAGTGAGTTTGTGTTCGTCAAAATGCTTCCAATCTCCAAAGCTTTACCCCAACAATAGAGGATTAACAGGTTTAAGAGAATAATGTTTCTGCACCGTTGCAGAACCATTTTGAAATGTCTGAGGCAGATATTCGATATTTTACTGTGGAAGCACTATTTCTGGTATTGGTATACACTATAGAATACAAGCTATTAGTATTTTTGTAAGATTTTTGATTATTTTTCAGTTATTATAAGCATATATAGATTTTATTTCTCTTTCTTTCAGTAACGCGATCCTCACATTTTATTTTGCTTCAATAATATTTAAATTATTGATTTAAAATATAAAAGTTATTACACTAAACTCAAATGAAAAAAATGTTTGTTTTTTATGCTAATCTAATAATTCTAATATCATATATATTTTAATCAATTATTTATGTAAATTATAATCTACCCATTAAATTTCACTGATTGTTCATTTCATACTGTAAACGTTTTTATAGTTTTTTTTTTACTCTGTAAATGGTTAAAGAAAACAGAAGAAGCAAATTTTTTAATATAAAGAAGAAGCAAAAAGAAGAAGCAAATTTTTTAAATATAATTTTAACAGAATATTTTTAAATTCTTTTGAAAAGAAATTTAAGCTTATTAAGTTTTTATTTTCCAAATCCAACAAGTGTAAAACTGGCACGTGCCTGTGAGTATAAAGCATTTAAAAAACAAATATATGCATAAAAATAATAATTTAATTTAGTATGATGCATGAATGTAGCAAACAAATGAGAAGTTGTATATAATATAGAAAAAAGAAGCGTATATAAATAGCAATATATATAAATAAAATCTATCACGATACAATGGAAAACGATATACATAAAATAAAAAAGTACAGAAAAAAGTTGCAGCAAATACAAAAAAAGTCAAATTAAAGTCAGAAATAATAATAATAATAATATTTGAAAGAGAAAATTTGGAAAATTGTTTATAAAAAGACACAAAAAAATTGAAATGTGTTATCAAACAAATGAAAAAAAAAGCTAACAAAGTAAAAAGAAGTAATTCGTAAAAGGAAATTAATGAAAAAGAAAAATAACGTAATAAAAATTATGTGCATCAAATGAAAAATGCGGACTTCAAAATAGTCTACTGTATATGGAATCACTAATTTTGAATATCTCGCCAATTTAAAAAAATAGTTTTCTTATTAAGAGATAAATTTTTGAATTTGTTTTCAGAAATTATTTAAATTGTTTTTAAATGAGATGCTTCCATATAAAGTCATTCAAAGATATATTGAACTGCATTTATTATTTTTTTTCTTATGCAAATTGGTGAAAATAAATTTTAAAACGATTCAGATTGAAAGAATATCTAAAAATATTAAAATGAAAAATAATCTAAACCTTTATTTTTTATTCAAAATCTTACATCCATATTTTCATTTCAATCTTCTGAATAGTTCCTTTTAAATTTGAATTTCATGAAAGAATAAATAAATGGGTTTTCCAGCTTCTTCTATTTTAACTTTAGTTGTTCTGGTGCAGTGGCCATAAACTCATTATCTACGTTTTATAGCCAGAGTTATGATATATGAATTTCTTTTGTCCCACGATTATTCTTTCCCTGATATTTAAAGTATTAAATACCAAGGAAGTTCTTTCTTCTCTCTAATAAATACTTCAAAAATGGGGATGAGTATCTTCTGGTGCATTGTTGGCTCTAATCAACAGGGGGGATACTGAAAAAGATATTGAATATTTCCTATTAATAACCGGATGTGCTTCTTACGGGAACAGTTGCACCGTGACATGTGATGGCCGTTAAGACACAATAGTAGCCAGTGTTTCTGCCTCGGCAGTCTTATTAATAAGACAAATACGTGTGCCTTCTTGGTTGGTCGTAATAGCCAGCTATGATTATCAGTTCTATCAATGTTGTTTACTGAGTGCTAAGATGTAACCCATGACAAATTGCAATAAAATTCTGAAAAATAAGACATAGCTACAAAAATGGATGAAGGACCTCACTTATATTTCATATCTTGATGCATTAAATCGAGTACTGCACAGATATTTCTCATAAAGCAAAAGTTAGTCATAGAACAAAAGGTACAAAGGTGTGGGGGTTAAGCTCTTTTCTTCCAATCGCTCTTTACAAGAAATTTACTGTCATTAGAAAAAAAATACAGATATTTCGAACAACTTTGAAAGATATATGGCAATTTAAATTTCGACTAAGAATTATGATTTTTTCTAATATTGAATTCCAGATTACTGAATTGGATAGAGATTAATAAATATAATAAATATTAATAAAATTTATTAATACTCAAAATATTCAGTGCAAAATCAATAAGCGGTTTAATCAGTCATTTAATAAACTTTTTTAGGAACTTATATACTTATATAAAGCTAATAAATTTTTTATGTTTCATGATTTTTTTATGTTTCATGATTTTTTTTATGTTTCATGATTGTTCTTCTGATTGTTATCATCTTAAAAGAAAGGTTTTAAAGAGAATTCCATAAATATACAAAATTTGCTTATAATATACAAATATGTTTTAATGTCAATCATCAATATTTCAACATCCACCGCAAGAGAGTTAGAAATTTTAGCCAAAAGGCGAATACAGTTTACATTTAATGGCAAGTTTGTTCTCAAATACTGCCAGACGAATAGACAATGTTCAGATAAACATAATATAACAAAATAGGCAACAGAAATAAAGGCCCATTTTCCGGAACATGCACTCAGCCTTTAAGATAGATAAATTTTAAAAAGTATTGAAACAGAAGAATTCAAAATTCCAAGTGAATAGAGGAGAAATTAGCTCGAAATTTCCCCTTCCTCAATCCAGAAAGAAGAATTTGAAAAGAAAAATCGCAAGTGCTCAATCACCAAAATTGTAGTAAAAATCAAAGTCACTTTCCTAGATTACTTCGTAGAAGTTTTATCCCTTGTCTCATGGAATGTATTCGCCGATAGAAGACAGGACTTTCAAATAATGTTGATCTTTAAATACAGCAAATTTTTCTTTCGCCACTTTACGAAATACTGAATCACCGTTTACATTTCATAAGTGAGTCCATTATATAAAGTACATGAAATCTGTATTTTTTCACAAAAGAAAGTTGCAGCTAATGATATCAGATTACTATAAATATCATCATTTTAAGGACAAGATCATTCTAAGTCACAAATTGTACCTCTTTAACATGTCAGAACATGATATTGTTTGTGGTTTGGCGTCAACAAAAATCCATAGGCGAAAACTTAAAATTTTACTATCTGCACGAGAATCTCAAAAAAGAAGTTTTTAATAACACGTTGCCTTTGCATTTATAAGAACGAGGATTTTTTAAAAAAATAGGTTAATTACTACAAAAAATCTAGAAAAATGCCATTTTGAGTATGTGATTAAATGAAATGAAATGATGAGGAAATGAAATGTTTTTTAAACAAATAATGCAATACAAAGTCTTTTTGATCTTTTGCAATGCTAAAGTTATTAATTAAATGAAACAAATAAAATGAATACAAATATAATTTACTTCGCACTAGTACGTGGTGCTTGGAAGTTCAAGAAATTAAAAATTGGTCGTTTAAGAAGTTTTGACATGATAAATTGAAATATGCATAGCGGATTTTATTTTATTCTTTTATTTTTATTTTATTTCAATATTGCATTTGATAGATATGTATTTATTCTCCAGCAACATTTACTTAAAAGTCATTTTTTTAATATACCAAGCTCATACATGATATATATATATATATATATATATATATATATATAAAGACTTATATCTTACACTAAAATTATTAAGAAATATAAGATATTAAAAATATTTTAAAGGAATAATACTTGTAAGAAAATGAAATAATATCTATTTATTGCGAGAATTCCTAATGCATTATATGTTTATATTCAACTTGTCTATTCATTGAAAGAATTCTGAAAAAGATATATTTATTTTAAATCTAACAAGAGTTTTATTCAAAGAGACACAGATAACAAATATACAGCATCATACACAGATAGCAAAATGCTAATTAAACAATCTAGCTAAATCTTTTGGTCAATGCAATTCCATAGAGAAATTCACTCGAAAGAGAGCATCTTGCTTATAAGCATCTTTAGATGGAGCAGCTTAAAGATGTTACTCCATAAAACATAGAATTCTCCAAAAGAATTCACAAGTCTAGATTCTTAGAACAATCGTATCATATACGTTCATTACCGAAACATCTATTTTTTACATCAAAATCATAGAATTTAAGACTAGATATATAATCACTGCTGTTGCTTGGATTAAAAATCATTGTAGATCTCTATATTCAATTATGGCACAATAAAGAATTTATAGATTTGTTATAATAATATAAACAATATTGAAACATATTATATATTTAGCAATAAGTTGAAATTGCGGACTTTTTTAAAGAAAAAATCCTGATTGAAAACTTTAAAAGAAACTGAAAACAAAAATTTACTGATTCCAGTTAATTTTAACATTAATTGACAAAGAAAATAACAGGAATGAAAAAACATCCTAATATAAGCACTTTTTCACTTATAATACTTGTACACTCTGGCATCTTAAATATAAATAATTATGTATTAAGGGAATACTTCTTTAATTCCCTTAATACATAATTAAATTTCATTAAATTAAATTTTATCAGCATCCACTGAAAAAAATACAACCAGTAACGAAATTAGTTATCTTTTTATTTTCCCCATCTACAAAAAAACTGAATATATATTATTTTATAAATATTAATATCTTCCATTCTTAATCGTTATAAATGCTAATTTAATAACGATATATTATGCATAACAAGGCTTTAAAAATAAAATGCAATGAACTATTCAATAAAGCTTAGTTTTTAAAGAATTCTTCAATTTCCATAACAAATTTATATTATTTATTTTTAAACACAGCATTATTAATTGCTCCTAAAGATATTTCGGAAAGAGAATTAAATAAGCTAATTTCCTTATGTTGTATTCTTATTTCTGAAGTTAATATATTTTATTAAAGGAAGAGAATTATTAGTGAAATTTTGATTTGTATAGTTGATGATTTTTTTTAAATATTGAAGAATCTGTCCCTTATAATTAATCCAATTAATATATATATATATATATATATATATATATATATATATATATATATAAGCAAATTAGTAAACATAACAAGTCAATAAAAGTAAAAAGGTATAAATATAAAATAAGGTTATTTATAATACTTACTCAAGAGTCACACTCAGGCAGGGATTCAAACAAGATTTTTTTTGAAGAGTCTGATTATTTGACTAACAAATATATTGAGGAAAAAATCAGCATATAAAAATGTAAATTGCAATGTTTGAAATGAAAGGTAACTTCCAAAATTGATGAGGAAAGAAAGAATTGATATAAATAGAAAACTATTATTGGTCTTATAAAACTTGTCCAAGAAAATATTTCAAGAATGATTTTATCACTCTAATTGGAAAAATCCGGAATCAATATTTTATTGTACAAGGATGAAAATGTGTCATTCATTTATTTTTACTTTTTAGAAAATCACTGGAAAAATTGGGATAAGAGTCCTGAAATACTCAATTATATGTCGAAAGAAGATCATATTTCACTGAAAAGAAAAGTTAAAAGAGAGGAAGAAAAGCAAAGAAAAATAAAAAACATTTTTTTCTAAATTGCAAAGTGATTTTTGTACAAGTTTGAATCAATCAAAATCGTAACGATACTCATTATAAAAATCCTCACCATTCTAAAATTTTCATTCTGTATTCAAAAACGCATATTAAAATAAAATAATATTTCTATAAGTATTTGTTATTTTTATATCAATAATTTGTTATTTTTATAACATGAGGATGTAATTAAAAGAATTTTCAGTAAACCAAGCACATATATTTAAAAAATAAATGCAGAGATAAAAAAATAATAAAAAAACATATCTGTCATCGTGAAGTGGCGGAACAATGGACGTAGAAAAAACAAAAAAATTTTTGAATTAATCTTTTTAATTAGAAAAACGACGTTCGTGGTTCATTTTTGCAATTACCATAATCTAAGACGTTTAAATTAAGTTTTTTATTCATAATTAAAATATTCATAGCACTAGAGTTTATTCCTATTTCTTTTTTCTCTTAAATTAATGTTCTTCTTCTTAATGATTAATAACGTAGGTCAATAATTCTATACATTAATGCATTTTAAGAAATAATTGGAAATTAATACAAATTCTTCCAATTTGAATTGAAGCTTTTAAAATATTATCCGTTCACCATTTTTATCCATAATATGAATAATATAATCATTGTACTTTTCACTTAAAGAGAGGGGACACATTTCTTTTTTCGTTTAAATAAAATTATAAATTAAAGTATGTTATGCATTTTTTAGAGTAAGATATTTCTCATCAATAAAACAAATGTTCTTATAAATATATATGATTTTCTTTCTTTATATCTATTAAAACCTTTCATTATAGTTTGATATTTTCTTTCATGTAACTCTATATTTTTCAGAAAATCAACAACATTTATATTGAAAAATTGAGTGAAAAAAATAGATTGATATTTCTGAAATAATTAGTTGTTAAATGTTATTTTTTGAATAAGAAACTTTTATTGAATATTACAAACCTCATGAAATAAAATTATCATAAAAACTATTTATAATGTATGTTTTATCATAAAAGTGAAATATTCGAATATTTTTCACATGAAAAATTTACCAATATCCCAACAGCTTAGAAAAATAAACTTTCACAAGAACTTTTTATCAATATCTTAACAAAAAAATAAACAATCCTTTTTCACAAGAAGATTTTACCAAAATCCCAATAATTCTTTTTAAAAAAAATAAACATTCATTTTTCACAAGTAAATGTTATCAATATCCCAACAATTATAAAAAATAGACAATATTTTCTATTGCTTATATTATAAGATAATAGACAGTTATTAATAAACAGTTAACAACAGTTAAAGATTAATAGACAGTTATTTTCTATTGTTTATAAAATCTGATGTTCTAACTGATAAACATTCACAAACATGTGTTCAAATTCCAATTCAACAGAATATTCTTCAAGCAAAGGTCATATCCTTCATTACTAAATCCATAATCATTTTTTACAAATAAACCATTTAATAAATGTATGGCCATCATACTATTCCTAAAATAATTATTGGTAAAATTATCTTTTTGAAAATTCCCATAGTTATAGCTGAAATCTTAATCGAAGGTAGATAAATTATAAATCTGAAAGCATATTAAATTAAGGATGAGTTTACAACACCTTGAAATTGTGTATTTAATTGTTTTAGGTGGAATAATATTTGAATCATCAGATAAGATGAGTTGAAAAGAAGCTATTAAGTCGAATAGCGGAAAGGAATTGAGGAAGATTTCTTGGATAAGAGTATTACAGCTTTCGATTCCATTATACAGTTATATCTTCGGATTGTCATAAAATAGCAATTACATCGCGATAGTTTTAATTAACAATGGATGAAAGAAAGACAAAGTAAAATAGATATGTAGTCTTGGGAATCATATTTACAGAGTTGTAAGACGTCTTCTGTGAAGGGATTGTTCGCAGAAAAGAGTTTGTGCATTTCAGGGGTTGATATTCAAATAATTGCCCGTGAAGTGATAACAGATTTAAATATATTGACTTTAGAATTCAAAGAATAAGAAATGAATAAAGGTCTTCCTATTCTGGTTTAATTTTTTGAGTTAATTAATAATTATTGTATAAGATAAGCATAAAACATCATCTAAAAATGCATCTTCAAGCTTCTTTTTGTACAAAACAAAAAGCTCGAATTTCGGTAAAACTTATTAAATGTTTCCTAAGTTATCAAATTTGTCAAACTTAAAAAAATACTTTTGTTGAATAAGATTATATTGTGTCATAAAATCCAAATATGACCTTTGAATGTTTAAGCTAATGGAATCAATCAGTTGAGAATTGTACTTTACGGTATTATTGATCTATCTCATTTACTATTTGATTTAAGCATTTTTAATTATCTATCTTCTACTTGCAGATTTACAGTAGAGACTTTATGATAGTATTATAACAAAAACGACACTGATATATTGTAAATTTCTTAATTAATAAAGATTAATAAATGAATTCAATTCCACCCAGCATTGCTAAATCAGTTTGTAATGATATTGATGTTGTCTAATCATTTTCTGATTAGTTGTAATATTGAACAATTTCTCCGGTGCAATTGAATGAGACATTTCTGGCTGATGAATGATTCAGAATTCCCACTTTTCAAGATTTCATTTGTGTGTTTAATGAAAGGTTATTATACATTCTATATGAGCATGAACGTTAACATGAAAACATAAAAAAAGTATTTTATGGGATTATTGTACCTTTTATTTTGCCTATTCCTAAATTGTTGCAAGAAATAATGGATTAATTAATTAAGAGGGAGAAACATCTTTAGAAAATAACATTAATAAGAAGATAATCAGTATTACTGGAAAACTAGACTAAACTGTTTATAGGAAATTTAGAATTATAAACATCACTTCCAGTGCTAGATTTCTTTTTCAATGAGCGTTGGAAAGTTATTAATCCTTCTAAAAACTGTATTAAATCCTGGATCTCTGTTTCAAAACAAAGCATTTTAAAGGAAATCTAATAAAAGATATTACTACCTGATAACATTTGACATAGACGGAATATTGAATAACAAAATTTATAGGGTAACGTAAATCATTTAAAAAAGATTTCTAAGCACGATTGATTCATTGTCAATAATTTCCAAACAGGTGTACAAATTTCATATAATGAGCAATGACGTAAAAGAGGTCATGTGACATCAGATAGGCATCTACATCCATAGAACGCTCTAAGTTATTATTCTTTTATACCTAAATCTTATTGAAGTTTTAAATTACGACAACTGAGCGTCCTAAGAAAACTTCCATCAAGAAAAGTGGTACACTGAAGCATTGGCAAAGGCAATCGGTTGAATTAATTTCAGAACCGACAGATCAAAATTCTGCCACTTTATTTATTTTCTATTATATATTTATATCTTATAATTATTTTTATTTTGTAATCATAAAAAATTCTGAATTCTGAAGAAATTCAGAGAAAGTTTGAAACATTTTGTGCCTTGGGATGAATTCAGTTTTGTTTTAATTGATTTTTTTATTTATGCAATTATTTAAGCATGGCTTCAAGTTGTTTGCCTTTTATTTGAGAAGATAGCTAGTAAAAATTTTATGTGTTTACCCGTATTCTTGATTTACCTTCTAGTAATGCTTTATATATTTATATATATATTTGTCATCCTAGATCTGTTTTGTATTTTCAAAATTTGTGTCATTCACCTATTTTTCACTTGATATAATAGAATATATATATAGGATTCTAAATATTGGTCAATGATATTGGTATTTGTTTATGTCTACGATGCTACTATATCTACTATATCTTCCATCCTTTGAACATTGTAATATTGTTTTTTCTATATGTAATTTTCAACTTAATCTTCTTAACCCAAAATTGGTTTGAAAACTAATTATCTTAAATATTTTATTTTAGTCAAATGAACTGTAATGCCTCCTTTATTTATCAACCATATTCTGGAGATGAGTTTAAGCCTTTTAATAAAAAAATAATGATTCTTTCAAAGGCGATCTTTGAGGTCTTACCCACTTTCGGGTCGCTATTGTTAATATTTAAATATTAATATTTCAGAATCTTTTTTTATTTTATTGTCAGTAACTTAAGACTACATTAATTTATAAATCATTACTGACCACCGATTTCATTTTAACTATATTGTTCTATTTAATTAGCTATTTAATTTTTTATTTGGAAATGAATTTCACTTTTCTTTTATTATCTAAAGAATAAAAAATATTATTTTTAAACTTAATTTGAATCTCAAAAATTAAGAATTATTTAAAAACGAGTTTCGTAGAAGTGTCGTAATACAGTTTAGAGATAAAATAACTTAAAGAAACAGAATTAACGAAATGTTTTTCCTTTATAATAATGTATCTGATTTTAAATGAAAAAATCCATTAATATTTTGAGTAATAAATTAGATTATCTGTAATCCAAATAAATATTTCTTCCCACACATGCTTAAAATTCTCATGTAAAAGAGAAAAATGCTTAATGTCTCTGAATGTTTAACTCATTTAACCATTAAGAATGTTTTCCCCGGAAGTTTAATAATGTAATTACTCACTAACTAAATTTTCGGAAACTCTCAGAAACCTTTTAAGGCTCAAACAGTTATTAAATCTAAAGGACGCTGCAATACCATCAGGTTATTTTTAACACTAAATATGACTTTTAATATGAAAAAGGAAAACAAAATATTAATTCTTTAATTTTATTATCCTAAACTTTACGGAAAAGATTATTCTTATTTATAAAGCTTGCATTTATAAATGAAAAATATTTTATAATGAAGCATATTATTTGTTATTACATAATAGTTTGCCTCAACTACCCAATGAGATTTGTCTTTACTTATTAATCAGCATCTGATACTATTTTCCTATATTATTAAATAACATTCATATAAAACAAAGATATTTTCATGAAACAGATGGGAGAGAAGATATATTATTTATTCTTTAATGCTTGATCTAGAATTTTATATCCTGAGTACAGTTTTTCTTTTTCTTATTACTTTTTTTTATATATCTTTAGTTTTGGAAAATCTTATGAATAATATTTGTTGAAATATTAATACACGAAAAATATATAAAATTCCTCATATTACTTATAAAATTGTTAATGATTGAATATTAAAAAAAAGTTTTAAATAGAAAAACATAAAAAGTACAGAATTAAAATAAAGGTCAAATAAATGTCTTTAAATTATTGAAGTAAACTCATATATATTCATATCTGAAAGCTTATATCATATAAGTTTTGAATTATAATTAGAAAATATATTCTTATTGCAAAATAAGTTTGTACAAATGAATAACAAATTTATCAATAAAGCCAATTTTATTTCTGTGTAAAATATGTTCAATTAATCGAATACTCAGCAAGGTAGAATAATTATTAACATTTGAAATTGATTGTAGAAACTTTGTATTTTAAAATAGGAGTCATCTGAACCAGAAGCCCCATCGTCTTTTTGGATTATTATTTGTATTATCATGAAACATTAAAATTTACAGCAGTGCTTTTTGATTGCGAAAAGAAAGCAAACATGAAATATACCAAATACTTTTAAATTATTGTATTTCACAATTTTCAAAAAGGATTGAAAATGTCATAGTCTTGTGATTGTAAAGTTTCAGTAAATAATTGCGCATGATAAGCAAATATCTTTATATTAAAGGATTATCCACATTAATTCCTTAAAGGCAAAGCTGATTTAAGAAATAAGTAGGCAAAAAGTATTCACATATTTAATTAATTAATCATGCATGTTTTTTCATTAATTTCTAAGAAAAATCAAAACTTTATTAGTAAATATATTATTACAAGATTGTCTTTAAATCACTTAATAGATTTTTTTGCATTCCGAGAATTTATTGTAGATTAGCCAGGATTTAGAAATTTAAGATAAATTTCGGAAAACCTGCATTATGATTAAAATGGATAAAAGGGTTAATTGTATACTTTTACACTAATAATATATATTTTTCCTATAAATTACATTCATGATATTTGCATAATTGGTATTATTTGCATTTTTAAAAAATATTTTAGTCAATTTTTACATTTGTATTTATAGGTTTTTCCTCCAAATTAAATCCAAATTATATGTGATTATAGTGCTTCAGGACAAAAGAACAGAACCACCTATTCTAAATCATAATCATTTCTAGCTTTTTTATGTTTCTAATTTCGGCAAAGTTATATGGATGACTTTTCTTCCATATTATATTTCATAATTTCTCGAAACAACACAATAGAGTCATGTGAATGGCTCGTTCCCTTTAAGAATTGTATTATTCGAAAATTAGCTTAGAGACTAGAGCACCTTTAGAGCTGTTTAGCTTCTTGGTTCCACTGAACCCATACACCACAGGAGCGTTAATCGAAAGCCCAGGGAAAAATAATAGTATATCTCCCTTTCGTATGATATATTAGAGACACAAAACTACAAGCTTGCTCATTGACTTTCGTATATATTTATTTCGGAATATGCATTAGCAGCCTGCACCATAGCGTTAATTTTGAAAGAGGATGTTTCCTATACTGACTCAAAGGGGATAAAGGATGCATTTACTCTCTGGGAACCCCCTCCCCCACCCCTTGATGTGAACTCCCCTCCCCGATTTAGCCGGTTTCTTGATATCGTGCACATGTAAACTTATTTATCTCTCTAATCTAAAGGCAAGAAAGTAAAATGTATTGAAAATATTTCGATGTAAATAAATCAGCATCAAAAATATTCTAGTGTCTCCCTTAAGAGAATTGCAATGTTTAGGAGATTTTCATGTTTGACTTTTATACCTTTAATTTTCAAATAATATTTATTTTAACTTTAGTAATATTTACATTTATGTTTAATAGTAAGATTCACTGAAATGAAATATGATAATGGATACGTCGTTGAACTCTCATTAATATACAAAGTATGAGACATGGTAGTAGGTCTTTCTGAGGGATTTCTATTAGATTATAATATATCAAAAGGATTTTTTCATACCTTATGTGCTGCCCTACTTTTCAACCGATTGAAACAAAACCTGATCACCTTGTTGTTTGGCCCTGCTCGATGGTTATAGTCATGGGCAGTTATCATATCTAATATACAAAAATGAATTTTAGATTGTTCGTACCTTATGCGCTGAGCTATTGTTTACACTAACAACTAAAAAAGTATTAATTAAAGATTGTGTGTTTTCTTTATTATCAGGTGTGAACAAGAAGGTGTTTGTCTAGCCGATGCAAAGTAGCAAGGTCAATCTTACAGAAATGATCTAAGTTGACATGTAAGTAGAATTGATGTCAAAACAAACCGGATTGACCTCTCTATTTTTGGATATCGCTATGAAAATGTTTTGAGATTCTGCACAGAGTGTTAATCTAATTATAATACTTATTATTCTACACATTTCAACAGTTCTATTACAGAAACAAACTTGAAAACTATAACCGAATCAAGCTTGGAACTCATCTAATTAAGAAAAAGAATATTAAAAATGCCTCTTAAAGAGAAGATTCTTGTCCTATTTGAAACAATCAGCATTTGAAATAAAAAGGAACAGTAGTTTGAATCCTCAATTTTATACTTTTCGTGAAAAACTATGATATTGTAGTTAAAAAGCATAAATAAGAGTAATTATTATCTCCAAGAACTTTTTTGAAAAAGGAAAACATACCTGCTTAAGAATAGTTGTAAATGTGTATTTAATACATTTATATGCATGTAAATTTCATTGCCTTGGTTTTTAAATGATTTCCTTCATATGCTTTTATACGATTTCATATAACGATATGAGATCAATATTAAGAAACTTAACTAGAAAATTATATTTAATATTCATTTAAACATTCTAAGTTTTTAAAACTATATATTGAAGTATATTGTATAAATTAAAAAGAAACGATCATTGATAAGTATGATACAGATTATGCATTGCTCTAATTTAAAAAAAACGAATATTAATGTATAGGATACAAAATATATAAGATAACTCTTAAAAGACTTTTGCCGTTTAAAATACTTTAGAATCTTAAATCAAATTCTTTTAAATTAATATGAGCCACCTTGTCTTTATTGTACAGTTTTTCGGACTAAAGATTCCGGGTTCTTGACACTCGTAAACCGTAGAACTTTCATATATACAGGACTGGTGTAGTTTAAATCGTCGTAAAAAAGTCCTTTCTTATGTGTGATGCTGATGTGTAGACAGGAAATTGCCAGTTCAGGTATCGCCCTCGCCCCTGATAGAAGCTCAAAATTGTCAGGACCATCTCAAAATAGCCCTTATATTGCTATAAGAAATATCATTAATATAATTATATTTATTATTTTTATTTATTATTTGTATTTATTATTTTATAAATTATTTATAAATTTCCTTATTTTATCATTTAATCAATTTAAATTTTATGTATCCATTTACTTTTTGTTCTATATTCTTCTGTCTAGTGAAAAAATTTCTTATTTGCTCCTGAAATGCAGAAATAACACACAAGAAACTTGTTTTTGTAAAAGAGGGGCTTCATTAAAAATGGCTGACCACTTTAAAAAATGTTTACTACTAACAGCTTAATATTCATTCATGCAACGATTCGAGAGAGAAAGAAGATTTTTTTTTTAAGTTTCAAAAGATTTAAAATATATTTAGAAATGTACCAAATCAAGTGAAAAGTTAGAGAGAAGCTAATGAAGCGAAATACCAAAGATGGGAAAGCAGAATCACATACGTTAAAGCGAAATATAATCACATACGTAAAGGTGTTTGATACGTAAAGGCGAAGATTCTCTAATATGAACTCACTCTCCGGAAATGATTTGCTGGTTCAAACGGAGATCCAAGGCTTACACAGTAATTAATTCCATTATCAGTTCTTTTCACCTAATTGTCACTTCCGGCGGGATACTTTAAGATTTCCGCCGTAAATGAATGTTTCTGGAATAGAATTACAACATGAATAGATTCGTCTTTTAATTACCTAATCTGAAATTCAAATACTCTCAAATGATGACAGATTTGCATGCTATAAAGCAATTTAATTTTTCTGAATAGATAGGCATTTGAAACGAATTTGTAGGCTGCCAGAATGACTCTAATTTAAAACTAGGAATCAGTGTCTTGTATGCCAAAGGAATTAATTACTCTTTTGAATTAATCTTTCAAATATTAAATTATACGCTAGTCGTCTAGTTGAAATAATTGCTGACAAGTGTTTCAGGATAAAGCATATTAATAATCAAAAGAGTAATTTATCTATTAAAAGTTCAAGACGTCAGTAGTTACTGCTCTTTTGGTAATCTAACAGGAAATACTGATGCTATAATATGTTTCATCACAATAAAAAAAAACTAGAATACATATTTTTATTGCATTTTTTTGTAATTACATTGAACGAGAATAATTAGCTGAAATTTTTAAATAAATATTACATTACTATATTCAAATTTTTATTTGATATTTTTCTGCGTACTGAAAAAAATCAAGCAGTTTTTTTCTATAGTAATAGTTTTCAAAGTTAATTAGATACCAATAGTTAGTAGCCATTTTTCAGTCATGATATTATTTTACACTTTGATCACAAGGGACGGAATAGCTCGTCCTCTACTCAAAGTTTATCAATATTATTATAGTGCCTTTTATATATGTATTAATATATGTGTTTTCACCGTAAAAAATCATCCAAATCCGTCCTTCCTGTCATAACTATGCGGTTATTTCGGTGAAAGGCTTATAAAGCGTTTCTAAAAATTTTACTTCTAAGCATTTCTTATAGATCACTTTATATATTTAAATGCTGTTTATATTTATGTTTTATGGCATCCCCCAGTAACACAGAAAAAGTATTCAGAAAGAGAATATATTTATACAGTTTGACGTAAGAATGAGTATTTATTGTTTTAAAGAGAAATGCTAAAATAATAAAAACACTTATAAAGGCGAAAGTCCTGTTGTTAAATATATATATATATATATATATATATATATATATATATATATATATATATTTAAATATACCATAATAAAACAAAATAAATCACAAAATCTTATAGAAGGAAAGCAATATTTTACTGAACCAAAGTTTTTTTCATTCAAAATAGGTTTTTAACATATATAGTTTTGATTATATTCTAGTTGCAATAATGTTCGAAATAATTTTTATGTATTTGTATCGTGGAAGGAATAAGAATATTCTTGTTAAGAATAAATATATTTGTCAAACAATTTACATAAATTTGCGAAAAAAAACTTTCGATCCAAAAATTTCAAAACTCTTTTTTTTAACGAATACAGTTAATAAGATAGTTGTATCCTTTTACCTTGCAAAAGAATTAATATAAAATTTATTTTTAAATTCTGAGCAATTTTTTCCGGTTGTTAAATGTCGTAAGTTTACGAGTATATATCGTTATATTCCACCAGTTACTTACTTATGAATTTTTCATATTTGAATCCTAATGGCGTGTAGTAACATTAGCATTTTGATTAAATATTATTTAAAATTCACGTAAAACTATTTTAAAACTCCTTAATAGCTAAAAGTATGGGGACTGAGGATTTTATTATGAAAATCCTTAAAAGAATTATGAATTATGAAGAATTATGAAAAGAATTACATAAGTGAAAATATAAAAATATATAATAGAAACCTCATGATTGTACTCAGGCAGTTATATAAATAATGTATTATTATGATAGAGTAATGTTAAGAAAATATTATCGTGATTGCAATAATCTAAGGTATGATTAATGACAAAAATATAACTAGATAATATTCTACTGTACAGAAATTATGTTCCTTCATAGACATTGTTTTCATTTCTAATATCCGGTTGAAAGGAAAATACACGAAATTCTTCCACAATAGCTAAAGGGAAATTTCTCATAAATTTACTTTTTTTCTCTTTTAACAAGAGTTATGGTGTTCTCATAAAAGATGATTTCTATAACAAAATAAAAAAATTAATACATATATTTCTAGTTGTAGGTTTTTTATTGCTTAAGATTAGGGTCGACTAGACTGTTTTATTTTTTGAATTGGGGGGGGGGTCTAGTATAGATTGTTTATTTATTTTTCATCTATGGAATTTAATTCTTCACTTATTATATTGCAATAACCCCAATGTTTAGGGAAGATCAAGGATATTACAATGTTATCAGTTAACGAATTTTAATCAATTCAATTTGGGAGATAAATTGTTTTTCTTTGCTTGTATTATTAAAATGGCCTTTTTATTGTATTCTGCCTAATAGGATAAATTTGCAATTTATATAAACAAAATTAGTTTATTACTTTGAAAAAAATGCAGAAGAATCCTATTGTCTCGCTAATGAAGTATGATTTTGGAAAGATTTTGATAAAAGTGGAATGCATTTTTATTTTTAGAAGATTTAAGAGGATATATTAAGGATAAGGATATATTTTAAGGATTAAGGTTATCTGAGTATTCTGAGGTTTCTTAACATATATTTTTTCATTAAAATACATCATTAGTATTTTATTGCATTAAAAGTGAACACTTGATTTTTTTTTTTTTTGAAATTTGAATAACGAGAGGAAAAAAGAAATTACGAAATCCTACTAACGAAACGAAAGCATTTACAAAACGTAATAGTATCCACAAAATCACTTTAATAAAAAAAGTATCTGCAAAATTACAATAATAACACTAGTATTTACGAAATTATAGTAGTAAAAAATTATAGTAGTATCTTCAAAATTATAGTAGTAAAACAAAAGTATCTACATGACAGACTAGTATCGATAAAATCATACTAGTAAATTGTGTAATGACTTATCAATAAGTATGATTACAATGCTTCAAAATTATTGAAATAATTTATTTAAAATACTTTTTAATAATATATAATAATTATTTGATACATATTAATAATATTTTTAAATAGCTAGAAAACGATGCATATGCATATATAGAGAAAAGAAAATATTTGCTTTTTAAAAGATCTGTTTTGACGATAAACAGAATTTTCTATCCAACAATTTATCATGACAGATGTAACTTTAAAAATCAATTATTATCTTGGAGCCCGTTCAAAAATGTTTCTTTTAAAGGAAAAAATTTTTAAAAAAAGTTTTTGGGTTCCTTTTTATCTTTCTGAAAAATAAAGTTTATCAGATACAACCTTTCTAATTTAACGAAAAGAATGTAGGAAAATACAATATACCATTCGTTAAAACGATAAAAAAATGTCCAAAATATAGTAAAAGAAATACGTTATCCGTCCTTTTATAGAAAAAAACCCATACTCTCAACTAAAAGAAAAACTGGGATACAACTTTTACTCTCAGTTAAAAAAAAGAAATTCAAATAAAAAAAATATTTACTTTTCCATTCTCTGTTTGGAAGAAGAAAATCCCTTTTCTGCACGTTTTTGTTTTCGCATTTGAAACAGAAATCAATCATATTCTTTTCTAAAAATACGATAAAATTGGTCTCGGGAGTGCTTAGTGGCAGAAGTAATCCGTGATCGAATTGGTTGGAACCAAGCTCGCTATTAGTGCTTGACTAGATTTCCATCCTCTTACTTGCAAGTCGTTATCGGAGAGATGTTGTCATTGGCAGAGAGCAGCAGTTGTTCGAGAGTGATGAACGACTGTCGACAGCCGCTACTTTTGCCTTATTAGAAGTCATGTTTCATACTTATTCCCCAATCTTCCTTTCTTCCCTACGGCTGTGGAAACATGTGAAGAGTTCTTTCTTCTCTGGTTAAAGAATTTCTTTCTCCTTCATAATCTACAAAATATTTATTGCATTCTTCGACGATTTTTTTAAGTAATCAATCTTTTGACAAAAGTAAATGTAATATTCTACAAAGTGGGTGATTTTATAAGTCAATATGATAAAAATATTGCATTTAACTAATCTTAAATCTTTTGTAATATTTTCCATGATTTGAATTTTTTATGTCATATATAAAACAATATAATATCAAACAATGAGAAATCGCTTGAAGAATATATTTTATAGTGTCTAATAATTATGTTATTATAAAAAAATATTTAAATTACTGCATTTAAATTGTACCATTTTGGTAAATTATTTTTCTAAAAGGCTTCAAATAAAAATTTTATTTCGTACTAGCTTTAATTTAATAGTCTTGTTTATTGAAAACTAATTCAATAGCATTTTGAATGAAACAATTTTAGTAAATTGGAATTAATGGTTTATTCACAATACAAATTTCTTTGCTTCAAATTTGAAAGTCATATATTTTATGTTGTTTGTGAAGACTTTTACTGTTCTTGTTGTTGCACTTATGCATTTTTCTATTTTTTTGGTTGCCTCTTCTAAAATTTTAATTTTAAAAGAAGAGATTGACCATTCACTAATACAATTTTTTCCATTGTAACCAAATGTATTTTATAAAAATATAAATTTTGAAAATATATTAGGGGAAACTAAACTTATTTTAGAAAAATATAAAAAATAGAAATAAAAAGTTCATACGCTTAGACGTACTACTCAATATTAATTTTAATGTATGCAATATTTCTAAGAATTAATCAATTTGTTTCAACATAAAATTGAGTTTATGATATTATGGAAGTGATTTTAAAGTAATAATATGCTTTTATGTATATATATCTATTAAAAGAAAGAGCAGCAATATTTAAAAATGAACGGGACATAAAGCTTTTCTCCACTACTCACTTCTGAAGATAACTATAATTTCGACAAGTTCCTCAAAGTCTATTAGAAGCCTATTTTTTTAAAAAAATATTCTTTGTGGAAAATTATTCAATGCCTTCATACCTGAATTTTCAATAATGGAAGAAAAATCTAGAGATAAATATTTGTATCAATAATGAAAATAATTTGAAATTGTTAAAAAAAATGCAATATTTTGTTTTTAAATGCATTTAAAAATATTTTTAATTTATTAAAATTTATAAACAATTTAATCTACAATTAAATTGAATTAGTAACAGAGTAATCTTTTTATTTTTAAATCGACGAAAAATTATATTTTGTGCTTTAATAACTAAGGAAGTCTTCAGCATTCTACTTCATTCATAATTAATAAATTAGAATAACATTAAAAAAAATCGCTTAAACGAGCAGCTTGTTAACTCTGATATTAATGATCTATTCTGTAGACTTCCAAAAAGCTTAGACTCTCTAAAATATTATTTTTACAGATAAAAAAGACGAATTTGCATTGCTTTTTTTATGCGAGCGTTGTCGTTCTACAACGGTCTGCAACAACGTTGATTTAGAATCACCAACTTCGCACATATTTACTTTGGAGAGTGCAAATAGGCCCCCAGTGAGCTCTAGACACGCCCTCACAATTTATTACTTTGCTTAAAAAATTATTTGACTCAGAATCTAAAGAGATTTTTTCATTTATTCTTAGAAGTATATTGTTTTTTACTGAAAATAGAACTCATTTTAAAAATGATGTTCCTATTAAAGGCTTTACAAGTTATAATTTACATTTATTATGAGTAAATAAAATCTTTAACATGAAATTATTATTATTACCTTTAAAAATATATAGATATACGAAAAATAAATACCTCCTTTGAAAATCTCTTCAAAATTTTGGATTAAACTTTTCCCAAGAAAATTCGTAAATTTCCCCATAGTAGCAAAAGAAGCATTTGTAAGAGTTGTTTTCTTCGGTGATGAAGATAAAATGTAAAATGGCAGTATAATATATATTTTAGTATCTTATTCTCGATATAGGCTTCAGCAGATTATTTGTACTTCAGTTAATCATTATTATTAAAAATATGTTAAGCATGTCCATTTCAATAGCATCTTTTAAATTCATTGAAAAAGAAATTTTAGTTGATTTTTAATCAATCAATCGTCAAATGTATTTTTCATAAAGCAAATTGTTTTTTTATCTTCTTGTTTTCTTATTATAACACTTTTGAAAATATATTTTCAATTTCTGGGAAAGAAAACGTATGTTCCGATAACGGATAAAATTGGTTTGTGCATGTTTATAATAAATTTACAGCTGTGATCTACGATAAACGTTTAGGCAACTAATCATTTAATACTAAATTATTATTATTTTCTTTTTTTAAAAATAGAATAAATTACGAATAAATAATTTTCTCTAGATAGTTTAGATGTGTAATTGGGAGAATTTTACGGTAATGATAATTTTCTTTTTATAAAAAAACAAAATGAAGCCAATGTAACACAAATTTGTAGCTTTATTTGAGAATCATTTATTGGTTCCTACATTCCGACCGGCAAAATATTTCTAGTTTTGATTCTTTTTGTTCTGTATTAAATCTTATTACGTGGGTCATTAGAAAATTACAATAATTTTTTTTTTGAAAAATAAAAAAAGTATTTTATATCTCTCTGAATCAAACAAAAAAATTATTAGAATGTAAGGAATAAAAAAATATCTGAGTCAACTAAATAAGACAGAAAAAATAATTGTAATTGCGTTATATCATTGGCATTTGTTCCACCCTCTTTTACCTTGAAACACACGGAACTCGTGAAAATGCCTTAATTGCGTAAAAAAATATCTGTATAAATAATATCCTCTGAGATATAAGGTTAATTCGGTGAAAAACATTACAAATTGGTCATTGAACACTAAAAAAATGCTAATTAAGTTGATCTAGCGTATTTCAAATCGCATCGTCAAGAAGATAAATTCTTCATTGATAGACATTCATTCCTGAAATTTCAGAGTTATAAATCCAAAATAAGTTTTATTTCTTCTACTTCATCCCCATTTCATATTTTAATTCTTCCTTTAGCAGCTCCTATTCGTCTTCCTCAGTTAAAGTTTCCATTTTTCCCTTTTGAACTCAGGTAAAATATTTTTAAGTTATTATTGACAATCCAGTATTTAAAACAAGTATTTAAGAATATAATGAAAAAAATTTTAAATACATATTTATTATTTAATTAGCATCGTGTAATAAACATTTTTTTTCCTTCTCTCGCATTCATATACATTACTTTAATTTTATTTCCTAACATATAATTAATTTTCCAAATATATGAAATATGTAAACTTTTATACATTAAAAATACGCTTCCGCCATCTCTTGATGAAAATTACTGAAAATAAATAAAAAAAAATTAGCCTGAAAACTTAAAAGAATAATTTCATAGAAATGGAAAGTAAAGTTTCTCTTTCACCATTTTTACACTACAAATCTGAATAATTTATAATATATATTTTTGCCATATTACAGATGTATCGAATGAATGAATAACGATAATAATTTTTTATTTTACTTTTCAGAGAACATTACCAATTTAACCCTTCAAGTGGCTGGAAAGTAGAAAGTCGCTCCAAGGTGTCTCTTGAAAACCGGCCGGAACGTAGAAATCCTCTCCAACGTGTCGCTTTAAAACCACCAGGAA
>JAOUZG010034239.1:498318-536222 GCA_026289955.1 Argiope argentata | reverse complement strand
ATAAATCTAAGGTTCATTAGGTTTTAATTTTCATTATTTCCTTAAATTAACCTAGATATTGGAAAGGAAAGGAATATTGCTAAAATGGATGGTAAATAAAGTGAAACAGGATGCAATTAAATTTAAAATACATTAGCATGAAACTTTAGGTTTTGCATGCAAAATGCTGTATTTAAATGTGTGAATGCAAAGAAGTAAGATCTAAAAGTATCTGAAAACCAAAAGTATATACTTGTGGCAATATTCACTGAAAAGCCAGAAAAACTGGTATATCTGGTCTTATGCATATAATGGTATTAGTCAACAATTCAGCATTACACGATTCTGCCGACAGTGCGTACGTAAGACAACAGGTGTCTGTGGAGACTATTACATTACTTCTTGCTGTTATATGGACTGGTTGTCAAGATTTAAGTGACTTGCAAAGGTCAGTGCACGAGAGATGAAACGTAGAATTTCCGGAGTAGCGGATAAATTTAAATTTTCATGCACGACCATTTCAAGGGCGTACCACGAATATTAATTTTCCAGTAAAACTTCCAATCTCTGTCGAGAGGACGGCTGAACAAAGACTTTGGCGGAACGGGATCATCGACGTCTGAAAATAATTATTAGACGAGATAGGAGTTCTTCAAACATTTCTTCAAATTGCTACGGATTCGAACACAGATCCATCAACAAGTGTCAGCTTAGGAAATGTGCAATGTACCCTGAAAGATATGGGCTTTCGCAGCCGCAAATTATTTCTTGCACCATTGTTTCCTCAGTGGCCCAAATCTCTCCATCTTGTCTGGGCTTCTCAACATCGTTATTGGACTCTTGATGATTGCAAAAACCTTTTTTCATTTGACGAGTCACGTTTCCAGTTGTATCGGGAATTGGTAAATCCCCATGAATAAATGGATGTCTCCTGCTTACAAGAAACTGTTCAAGCTGGTGGAAGCTCTTTTGATAGAATGGTGTGTGAACAATTTATATAAATTGGGACCGTTGATAGGTCTAAATTCGACCATGACAGGTCAGATGTACTTGAAATTCTCTCTAACCAAGTACATCAATTTACGCCCCGCGTGCATTCCGACAGACATAGACAATTTCAATAGAATAACGTACCACCCAACAGATCTGCAGTAGAAGAGGGCTTGAGAAGCCCTCTTCTAAATTCCATTCTGTCTTTTGAAGACCTAGTTCTCTTAGCATGAACATTATCGAGCATATTTGAGCTGTTTTGAAAGATACTGTCTTTAGGAGTACTGTCTTTTCTTTCACCATTTTGAACTCCCATGAATTTAGGGACTGCCCGGTAGGAATTATGGTGTTACTGTCTATAGAATATCTCCACAAAATTGTTGATTCAATATCGCCATGTGTCTCGGCACATCCGAGTACTCGTGAAGGCACTTTATAATATTACATTGGTGCACCAATTTTTCTGGGGCTTCAGTATATGAAAAGTACTTGATACAGTGGAGTATTAAGTCAAATTTTGTTCGCGTTTGGTAATTTCTGTGCTATCGGAGCCCCGTATATAAAACCTTTTAATATCCTGCTAAAAGGGGGAATAAATTCAGAAATTGTGTCATCTGTGTGATTTTCATGCACAATGAAAAATGAAACACACCAATGCCAATGACAAATATTGAATTCGAAAGGAACTGAACCATTAATTATAGTATTCATAGAATTAAGGTCTGGAGAATGAGATATTAAAGTGTTTAGTATTTATTTATTTATAGATTGCAATACATTCTAAATAAATCTAATTCTTTATTCTGCGAAAATTCATTCTTAGATTATATATAAACCTACAATTTTCGTCTATTATCCTTACATCTAAGAGAATTTGGCAAATACTATATGAATTCTTTATCTGAAAAGTTTGGAAGCAAGCATTTATAAAATTAATGGAGCTGTATTGAATAAATATTCCCAAAAGTTTGCAAAAAATGCCAAATATATTAAAAGCGAAATGCCAATTAACAGAGAACCAAAACGCGATAAATCTGAACGCATGGAACAAGTTTATTTAGCATAATAGATTATACACCCTGTTTGATTAAGACTTAAAATACATTTATAATAATGAATCCTCATTTTCTAGATAACTTTAAAGGAGGAATATTCTATCATATATTCGGCTAAGCATCATCGAACTGGATAAATTTTTAGAATATGACATAAAATATTGATTCCCTCAAGAATTGGGTTGTATATTATTATTTTGTCATGATATTCCAAAGTCTCTTTCCAACTTACTGTAATAAATATTTTTGTTAAGTTATGAATAATTTGGTTTCCAAACATGTTATTGTGGAAGACAATTTTCCACCTTTACTAGTTCACAGAATACAAATTTAAATTCATGAAGAATACGAAATACTGCATTTTATTATTTCCTTATTTTGAAAATTTAAATAATGCAAATACTTTTAAACTAAAATTTTCAATAATAGGGTTTTAGTTTACTTCAGAACTTGAAATATTTTTATGGTCCCTTTTATGTAGAAATTTATGATCAAAAAGATGATTTTATTATGCAGAGTCAGTCAAAATACAACATAATTTTAATGCTTGTTATTTTTGTTAGATGTAGGAATGATTCTTTTGGTTCTAATATATGTATGCTATATTAATTTTTTTTAATTTTTGTATTTGAAGATAAAAGAATGTAAAGGAGAACATTGTACGGAAATAGAAAAGCGTGAAATTTCCAGAATCATCATTTAGGAATTTTTTCTATTCATCAGAATTTCACGATAATTAATGTCCCTTTCTAATAGGTTTTCAAAATATAACTTTTTAAATATATATTTTTGTTTTGTTGTTTCAGGCTTCATTTACCGGATGTTTTAGCCAAAAAATAAAATAATTTTCCTTATTAAAAAACTTATTTCTTAAAAAGTAATCTATAATCTAATTGTTTTAATATTATTGAATCGTCTAATATATCCGCCAAAAACTTCGAAATGTTTTAAAAGAACTAAAATCTTATTTTTCAAAAAAAAAAAATTAATTCAATTAATTCCTCGTCAGGGTATGGTTACGATTCAAAATTTTCTGTTTATTTCAAAATTTTCTTCGAAATCTAAGTATTAAATAGGTGATATTGAATATTATGTTTCATTACATAATATTTTATAAAAAGTTTAAATCACTCATTAATTAAAAACATAAAAAACTAAATAATTAAGTATTTTATAAAAGAAAAGTTAAGTTAGTTTTCTGTAGCTATGAATTAAGAGGAAAGGGGTAAAACTCAAAGTAATAAGGGAAATAATATTCTGTGGCATCTAATAGTTTGCTATTTATTAGATGATACTTTATAAAAGAACAATTTACTGCATTATTTATTACATAAGCTTTGAAGTCCTTTTTGAATTTTATTGTATAAACTTTTTATTCGTATTCATAACAAATTTTTAATTTGTGTTTTTTGAAATAAAATAAACTTATTTTTAAAGTGGTTTAAATTGATAAGGATTTAAATTATTTAAGATAGCTTATTAAACTATTTTTAGAAATCAAATTGTTATAACATCAAAAAATATAAATTACTTTAATTAACAACTTAAAACGAAAATGTGTAATCGTTTATGACGATGAAGAATTTTTTCATAGTTTTGTTGTATCATTAACCAAAAGTCTGTTATCTTTGTTATTCATGGATATAAAAATAAAATTCATTTCAATTTGATTATTTTAATTATAAAAGGATTATTCAAATGACTCTAAACTGTGACTGAGAATATTGAATGTTTGAATAAATACAAAATTTTGCATCCTAATCATTTGTTGACAATAGTTTACGTATTAAACAGACACAGAAAAACAATTCAAAAATTAGATATAATATCTAATACGAATTATAAAAATACAAATCGAACAAAGATAATATTGAATACAAAATTCAACTATTTAATAGCTTTTTCATTTCAAATTATAGTTCCATTAAGAAATATAAAAAAATAAAAAGAATTTTCTAGAACTACGTGTTTTGCATCATTTTAAAAACTACGTAATCTAAAATTGATTAGGTAGCTGAGATTTATTTATAAAAATATATAAAAAAATTCAGTTAATGGTAAAAATTGATATAAATATTTTTTGATTGTTAATTTATTTTATCTGCATTTTAAAAGGAAAATATTTTGAAAGATTCAGTATTGTTAATTTTCTGAACAGAGATTCGAATTCAAATTCCAATGATTAAAGAGAATGGAGATTGAAAAATCCTGAAGAATATTTCCAAAATACTATTTTCTCGGTTAAACTTTGATTTATTCTATTATTACATTTTCTTATCATAATATATGTACTTTAATTGCATTTAAATAAATTGAGGAATTCTTAAAAAAAGGATTTTATTCCCTAAACAAGGTAAATATGTTGGGAAAAATAAATACTACTCTTTTAAATAAATTTAAAAATATATAAATTTAGTAGTTTTTTATTAATCCCAAAGTGTAATTGAATGCTGTATTGCATATTTAAATATAATAATTTAAAAATTATAAATGTATTTTAGATTTTTTATATGATTTAACTGTTTTCGTCTACAGCAGTACTAAAACTCGATCTGTGGTAATAGAAGAGGCTGGAAAGAAAACTTGAAAAATAAATTAGTGAAACTATTTGAACACCTGAGCCGGAATAATGAATTTAAAAGTGTCGTTATTGATATAAATGTTGCATTTATTTTCTGCGTGAGGTTATTTATCATCTTAGGATATATTTCAAGAAGTTTATGCATATATCAATTAATTTGTAATATCATTTATATAATTAATAAATAGTTTTGAACTGCAAAGATATTTTCACTGTGTTTAGCGCCAAAACAATTATTTTATTGCAAATTTGTTTTTTAAATTAAAATAATTAATACCGCAGACAGCCAATAAAGATCGAAGTTATAGCATTTAGAATTTAATGTTTAAAAATAATTGTATTTCTATTTTTCAAATAATAAAAAACAAAATAATATCACCAATAGAAAAAGAAATTATTTTCGTTTTAGCAAAATGCCCTTCACTTAAAATATTTCCGAAGCATTGCAATAAAAAATAGGCATTAAAGACTTTTGGAAAAATAGAATTGTTAGTGTTAAAGCTCCTAACTTCTCTTATATAACCAAATCGCACATAACGGCAAAGGCAAAACCCGAAATAACGTTTTCGCATCAACGCTCAATTGAATACTCGAAAACGTTGCCAAGAGGCAAAAGAGGCAACATCCCCAACAACAACAACAACACAAGAATAAGGGAAAGAAATAAAATGACTTCCTTAGGCACAAATTTGGAAATTGGATGTAATCAAATGTAATATTTTAAGTACGTTGATTACTAGAAATAAACTTTTCAATCTTCTGAAAAACATTATAAAGGAGAGTACTATTAACTTAGCGTTTGAGAGAGTAAAATTAATTTTTGTTTCAGATTGCTCTTAATACAGTTTACCATCAGCTTTAATATTTGCTAAGTTTGCAATTCCGTCTTTTTGAGATATGGTTATCGCGAAAGGGTGGAGAGTATTTATTATAAATTGGATAAAATCCCGCAATTTGCACAAAATAACTTCATTTTTTTCAAGCTAAAATTACATGCGTGCTGTAACTTATTTTAAAGTTTATTGTTTTCAAAATTGTCAGAGTAATACCTTTTTAGATAACGTACGTTTCATTTAGAAGATTATACGCTGAATTTTTCTTATGTCATAGTTACATAATTTTTTTATTAATACATTGTTTTATAATTATTATTTATTATTAAATTTGAATAAATAATTTATTATTTGAAGTATTGAATTATTTTTATTAAGTTATACAAAGATTTATAAGTGAAAGAAAATATTTTGATGATACTTGTATTTTAAATCTGCGTAAAAATATTGTTTTTTAAATATTAAAAATAAGGGATTTCACATAATTTAATAAAATGAAAAATAAATTTGCAAATTACATCTAAATAGTTCCTTTAATTTTTGTTTACTATTATGTATTATCGTTCTTATTTTATTTTTGATCATTCAGAACCAGACACTGTTTGTTTAGAAGGTTTTGATGCTTCAAAATGTACGGGCAAAATATATTTTACTTGCTTTTACCAGTGTTGCATTATTCTTATGTATGCTTCTTTGACAGAAGATATGTTTTTAATAGTCTGACGAAGAACTATGAAATCATAGTGGTTATTTCATCTGAAAATTGGTCGGACTCTTTGTTTGCCAGCTAGAAAAATTTTAAAAAAAGCTTTAAAAAATTAACATTATGTATGTATATATCTACATTTAGAGACATCTTTACCTCTGATAGAGACCGATAGAGATGTCTCGTGATTGCTTCAAATCGGTTTAAATTGGCCAATGACTTAAATGAATTAAGATAAACAATGACTTAAGAAATAATAATTTTCTCACGTGATAATTTGAAATTTACGACTGAAGGTTTCTTTTTCTTTTCTTTTTTATTTATTTTTACAAAAATTTATTTTCATGCATGCATTTTTTCTATGAAAGTTGCCACATAATTTTTTAAATTAGTCTCCAAATGATTTTTTGCAGAAAATTGAAATCTATTTATTTGTTATTCTGCAATTCCTTTTTAAACAAGTGCTTTTCTAGGTACCACCAAATAAGTCAATAATTTACAGATACCTTATTTAGAAACAAATTAAATCTATAATAATTTGTTCTTAAAGATTATATCAAAGCACTATAGGTGATAGATAAATAATTATTTTGTACGTTATGAATGTGCGTTTTTTTAAATCAAATTTACTGTGACGTAATTATTTTCTATGCTGGATCTCATTTTAGATTAAATTCACTTTAAAGCGAGTTCTTAAAATATTACCAATTAAATATAGAGCAAATAAAAAATTAAAAATCAATAAAAGATAAAACTACCAAAGAAAATAATAGTTTCAGAAGATGCCTATGAATGGTATTACCCGGTAAATACTTATATAGACTCGAAACACATTGAAATACTGGCTAATCATATGAAATTTGGAGCTAGTTTCAGATGTGGAACTTCTTGTGAAACTGCTTTGAATATCTCTTGTGGAGCTATGTGCTTTTCTAGCTTTTCTTTAAATCAATTGAATGAACTTTAATAATTGTTTTGCGCATTTTAGATTTATTGTATGTCTGTGCCTTTGTTCTTTGGTGATTTAAGGGCTTTTTGTTTCAGTAAAAGTTTGTAAATATTTTATATTTCCACTTCACGATTGTAGATTGGATTTTTGGATAATATTTTTTCATCATCCTAATAAATAAGACATCACATACAAGTGTTCTTTATATAATATTTTAATTAAATTATTGAGAATTCCTTACTCAAAAGCCATTAAAAACTCTATCTGTCTTCATTGAAAATTAAAAAAAATGTATATATATATTTGAAAATCTCCGCAATTGAAATGACAATTTTAAAGGAATTTTTTTCCTGTTTTTTTTTACATGCAAGGATTCTAAAAATTTGAGCTCCAAAAAATCACGCTTATATGCTTAACGAGGAAGTATTTAATGCTTTCATTCTAGAAAAAATAATTCCCCTGAAAATTACCTGGATTAAATCTCTTTGTATTTTTGATTATCCAAAAATTAGGACTATATTACAGTCCATTATCGTCGAATAATCTTATTTTAATATTGAAGAGTTTCTTCTCATTGTCAGTTAAATTTCAATATCTGTTATTCTTTTACAAAATCAGACATATAACAGCCAATTTTTAGATTCATTTCATGTGTCAGACATTACAGGCAGGAGGTTTGTTGTTTCCATACATTTATATTTCTGACTCTGAAGTGAATTTTTCCTTTTTAAATTAATCGAAAAATACCTTTTATAACTTTTACTTTTACATTTTGTAAATTATTTTAATGGAAATATTTCAAAATTCCTGGTGAATTTTTCAATGCTTTGCAACTTTTTTAATCCAATATCAGTGATTTTCTATTCTGATATATTGATAAACTCTGTTGAAACTGATGGAAAATTTACAAGAAAAGAATCAGTATGTGATGAAATAATTTTAAAGAGACTACAAAGGAAATTTTAGTTTCAAATATTTCAATAAGAATGCTGTAAATTCCAAAGGGAAAAAACTCTCAACTCAATATTGAAAATGTTTCTTGTGAGAGAGTTGAAATCATTTAACTAATGCATTTTAGCTGTCATAACATTCGTAAAAAAAGGTGCATCAATCACCAAAATAAAAGTAAATAATGAATGAAAATAAGTAAAGATTCCCCTTAGCATCATATCTCACACTAAATTTTAAAAACTTGTTTGGTGATGCTTTTCATCAGTAATAAAACTGCAATTAGTTTTTTAGTAATGGTAGTCCGAGTTTGACTTTCAGCAACATTTACTTATGTAGTCTCCTCTATTTTAAGAAAAAAGTCTTGTTTTAAATTGAGTATTCAACAGGTTTATGAAGATACATTTTATCTTTAACAGGATATTGTAAAAATGACTGAAAAAACGGACTAATAAACTATGAGCTTAAACTAACTACTATTTATAAAACATGTAAGGTTGTACGATGCTAAACATCCTCCTGTAGTACGAAAAACAGCATTTAGATAGTAACTTTGCCTTAGTTTTAGGTGAAGGTACTCCGAAGAAATTACAAAAAGTTTGTATTGATTTTTATTTTGTTCTCTATTTGGCTTAAAGAAACAAAAATTTGAGATTTTATTTTTTAAAAAATTGTCATTGTATTATGTATTAAAAATAGTACATATTCATTTTTACTTACTATTGCATGATACTATTCACAGTTTTCTTGACATGTTGGATTTAGATAAAATCTAAAAACAAAATAAAAATAGCTATCGATTTCAAATTAGAATAGCAAACTTTAAAAAGATAAATTTATTTATTAATAAAATAATTATAAATATATAATAACTTAATTTTTTTATTCATATTTAAACAAACCATTAATAATTTATATGGAAATCATAAAGTTTTAAGGCAATTAGTGAGCATTTGTCTTTCTAATTAGAATTCATCATAATTTGTTTTCTATTTATTTATAATTTTTACTTTATCTCTAAAATTCTTTTAATATACTGAATTCAAATTATGTATGTATTTCAGTTCGAATGATTCATTATAGAAATTCAGTTTTTTGTTATTTTAAACTTTATTTCTACATTTGGAAATATTGTTTAGTTATGATTATAATTGGACCTCGCTGAAACTTTGCAGTTAAAAGAAAAGTATTTGAAATCAGTGTTTTTACAAGTTTTAGAACTTTTTTTAAAAAATCTGCAATTCAATGAGTTCCAACTAGTGTAAGATTTATTAGATTGAGAAAGAGAAATAAAATTAAATATTGAATTTCAATTTTATAATTATAGAATTTAATACTGATTTTTTACTTGTATCTGGTGGAATCCTATCTAAATTAAAATATAAGTATATTATTGTAAAGTAGACATTAGATAAATATTTAAAGGAATAATTATTTTAAAAACAAAATTTTTGAATTAACGAAATTGATTGAAGTATATTTAAATGATGAAAAGTATTTCAAAATTTGTTTTACTGAATATAGTTAAGTTTTTATCCTTTTCTGATTATTTATGAAGCAATATCTTTAAATTAAGAAAAAGTAATCTTTAAATACATTTGTTTGTCTGCGATTTAAACTTTATAGTTATTTTTGATGAATTTTATATAAATTAGAGTATTGATAACATAATTATATTAAAGAAAGGAATTATTCTAAAAAATTATTTTCCATTATAAAGCTTAAATTCAAATTTGGAAAAGTTGTAAATGTATAACTTTTCTCCTTTTTATTTCTATCACACTATAAATATCCCATCATAGTTACAATCAGTACAATGATTAATATATTACTTCAAATTAAAATTCAGGCATAAAGCATTTGAAAATTGCCTCATTCTTATTATTTCTTCAATATTTAAAAATATTTATAAGTATAAATATGGTGTTTATTATAAACATTCAATTTTAGCAATTCCCAAGCCTAAACAATCTTGCCATTTTTTATATGCTCTCTATGACTCTCATAACAGCGAATTCTTTCTTCCTTTGAAGGATAAGGTTATGAAAAAAAGTCTTGAGCTGAGAAAAATTAGAAAATTATTCATGATTCTGTCTAAATATAGGATATTTACCTCGATACACGTATTATATTCATTTTACATAGTCGTATTGAAAGCTGAAAAAAGTGATTCTGAAACAATAGAAACCTCCATTCACGAATACATTTTATTTCACTTTGGAACATATAATATTACTGGAATTATTATCTTTGTTTTTTTATTGGTATAGATTATACACTGAAGAGCCAGAAAAATTGGTATAGCAGGTCGTATGCAAATAATGGTAGTGTTCAACCAATCAGAGTTACGTGTTTCAGTCAACAGTGCGTACATAACACAACAGGTATCTAATGAAGCTATTACATTGATTTTTTTTCAATTACAAGGGTAGGTTATCAAGATTTAAGTAATTTTCAAAAGGGACGTATCTTTGGTTCACAAAAAATTGAGCACAACATTTTTGAAGTAGTGGGAGCATTTGAATTTTCGAGCTTGAACATTTCAAGGGGGTGTACCATGAATATCAGGTTTCCAGGTTAAAATTTCCAATCTCTGACAATAGGACGGGCGGAAAAAGACCTTGGCAGAACAGGAACATAGACGACTGAAAAGAATCATTATACGAAATAGATGTTCAAAACTTGCACAAGTTGCAGGAGATTTGAATACAGATTCATCAACAAGTGTCAGTGTGTGCACTATAGAACGTAACCTAATTGATATGGTATTTCACAGCAGCATACCATATCGTCCTCAATGTTGTCTTAGCGGCAAAAAGCTGCCACGATGTCCTGAAGCCAACGTACAAGTTCCAGAATGACGACCCGATAGATTTGGCCTCATGGTTCCATTTTGAGCAAGCAAGTCAGTTCAGGAAACCAGAATAATTTCCCTCGAAACGAATAAGGCTATAACATTGAAACGGTATCGTTCAATGAGGTTCTCTTGATGGTAACGGGTATCTAGCGTTCTCCACATGTAATTCCGGAGATAATCAGACTGCAAGCTCAATTACACAAGGTCAGTGTTGCGGTGTCTACACATTGTATGCTCTCTACTCCAAGTTAACCTCAATAGACAGTGATTCACAGTAAGGGGAACATATCTTGTAGGCCTATGATCATATAGATTAGATTGCAATACGCATCTGTACATGGTATACCTTGAAACTTTCGCACAAGGAGAGGAAAAAAGCTGTCGAGATAAAGCTGATGCTGTACTCTGTCTTTTTTGCCTGCAGGTATGCAGTAATTACTAAATACGGTTCACATTCGGTGTTGTAACTCAAGAGAGGATTTGTGTTTTAAGGTATACTCATATTATCACCACGTTGAAATCTTCAAGACCTTTAGATGACCCTTAGATTCCAATTTCCAATACTTCCGTCTAGTTTCGTCACATTCCAGACAGTCGATAATTCCATTACTTTAAAAATTATCCAAACGCGTCCTTTGTGTCATAACTGTAAGGTTATTGCTCTGAAGGCTCATAAAGCGTTTGCGAACAATTTTACATCTTTGCCTGTATTCTTTATATATTACTCTCTTACATTCTCGTTATTGTGCTGTATTATTGGTTTCATCTGATCACTTCCTGCAATTTGGATATAATTTTTGAAGATGAGTGTAATCGTAATAAATGTATTTTAGAATTCGATTTCCGCGTGACTCTGAATTATCCTTAATTTATGAACATGAGTATATATATATATCCGAAATACAAGACTGCAGTAATTTTATGAATAATATTTTTTGATATTCAATACGAATTTTTTTATTATTATTATCACGTCAGAACATGATGTTGTTTTGGGGATGAGGTTTTTGGAGTCGACAAAAATCCTAGGCGAAAAATAAGCATTCTATATCTGCACGAGCATCTGAAAAATCAGCTTTTAATAACGCGTTGCCATTATATTAACAAAATCTCTGATTGAAGTTATTGATTACAGTAAATAAAACCTAGAAAAATGTCATATTGAGTACGTGATTATAGGAAAGGATATTAATAGGATAAATATTTTAAACAATAAATGATATTTTAAACAATAAAGTGACTCATTCATTGAAATAATTAAAATGAATAAAAAAATAATTGAACTTGCACGAGCACGTGGTGTTGGGCCGTTCAAGAAATTATATTCTGGCATGATGCATTGAAATATGCATAGCAGATGTCATTTTAATCTTTTTAATTATATTACTTTTTTTGTGTGTGAAATAGATGAGGCTTTAAATAGTAACAAATTGATATCTTCATTGTCAATATTTGGAAACTCCATAAATTTGCTCATGACCAAATCTTCATTCAAAGTCTGAATTCATATATATTTAATACATTTTCGAGTTTCAAAGCACTTATTTTATCATTTAAGAAGAAGTTAATACATATATATAAATATTAAATTATAAGGTTACATTTAATTATATTTTATAATATCAATAAGCAAAGGAATATATGATGGAAAGCTGAAATACATGTATAATAAATCGCAGCAATTTCCAGCGTTGTGATAATTCTTCAAATTGTTGCTTTCATTAATTTTTAACAACTTTTTATTCTTTTCTATATGGGAAAAATAAAAATGTTACTAAAAAACTAATTAATTTCACCGGCATGCTGTTATTTAAGGCTGAAAACGATTTCACAAGACTAGAGTTAATCGTTCCTCTCACACTTAGATAATTTTGTTTTGGAAATATTTTGCTGTTAACTTTGTTAAATATTTCCCCCTTTCTAAATAAATCTACATTTTCATTTTTTAAACATTTCTTTGAATTCCTTCAAGCATACTTAACTGAATATCACAGTAGTCAATTTTAAAAAAAAATCAGTTTTTTTATCTGTTATTTTAAAAGCTAAACTGTCTTGACGATTTTCAAAAGAAATTGTTAGTATTATTTAAAAAGAAACATGCACGCAAAATACTTTCGTATGATTTTTTTTTTAAATCTCAGTTGTAACATTATGTACTGTGAATAAAATAAATGTTGAAGTAATGTAAAATTCAAAACTTTTTTTATTTTAAACAAATGAAATGTCTTTCCATTTTATTCATATATTTTTTTATTTTTAATTTAAATCGAATTCGGGTAAAACGTTCTAATAAACTTTTGAATGTTTACATTTTTTTCTGTTACAAAACTTTAGATTTAAACTTAAGATTTTTAATAATTTTTAATTAAATAGAAATAGGAGCATTACTTTGTTTAAATATATGTAAATAAATTTAATTTTTTCAAACATAATAAAAAACGAAGAATGGTTGGTAACATTTAATTTAACATTTTTTTTTTTTATTTTAATAAAACAGTTTTTTTTTAATATTTTGGTTTCCATTTTTCAGAATGAATTATTTAACCCTTTGGAAAAGAAATATCCGGACAAATTTAACTTTTCTCTAACAAAGATATTCTGTAAAAATTATTTGAAGAAAAGAAAAAAAAAATACAATTTATTGAATTAGTTCGAAAAATTTCATTTCACATCACACTTTAAGATCTATAAATAATAAAAAAAAATACAGTTTTTTCAAAAAAATTATATGCTCCTACGAAAAAGTGTCTTTTCCAAGTATTTCAGCAAATATTTTGTAATATTTCTAAGAATATTCGGATCTTTAAAAATATTCATACGAAACGGAGAAGCAAATAAGAATTTTTACATCTCACTAAAAGAAAAGTTCGAAGTTTCAAAGAATTCTTTTATAAATCAAACAGAAAGCAAGACAAAAAGTTTTATTACGAAGTCCAAAAACAGTTGTTCAAAAGATAAATAAAAAGGTTGGTGAGTATCGCATATTTGCTGTCTTCGTTACAATTCAAAAGTAAATTAAATTAGAAATAGCATTGAATATTTTTTTTCATTCATTTTGATTCTTTTATAAGTTTCATTTTTTTACTATTTTCCAGTTTCAACAGATAAATTAGTTTTTAAATCTATACGAGAAACAAAAATGACAAATAAAGAGTGTTTTATTATCACATACAGTTAAATATCCTTTTATTTAAGATATTCTTGTTCAATCCATGTCTATCAGTTTTTCAGATCAAAAATTTTATCAAGACATTCTTATTAACAAATATATCTTTTTTCAACGTTTAGAACAAAAAGAAAATTCAACCAATAAATAAAAATAATAAACTCTTCCGGCTGTAAGAGATATAACATTGAAAGCAATATTCGTTTATTTAGTTTTTAAACTAAATTAAATATTTGAATCGTAAACTGCAGACAACCAATATATAAAAAAATATTTTAAATATTTTTGTTTAAGGTTTAAAACGAAATAACAAACATTCTCATGCTTGAAAGATTTGTTTAAAAGATTTTTCTTGATGAAATATTGTTATAAGTAATTTTAGAATAAATTATATTTCTGATTTATAAAATTAAGTAGCAAATATATTTTATGCAAATGATCCATAAACTCTGTTTATTTAAATAATGAATTATTTTATATTTCAATTGATAGTGTTACTTGCATAATTTCCACTATTTAGAGAGAATTTTTGCATTAAAAGGCTTCAGCAAATCATATAAAAATGGAAATGTAGTTCATATATTCTTTATTTGTATTGTTTTTTCAACTTTAGGTTTAAATTAATTATTGTTTTAATTTCAAGATGTATTTTTTAAAAAAGAAATCTATACATTTTAAAAGACTAATATTATTAGAAAACTTCTCTTTAAAACTCTTTTGAAAATATATTTAAGATTTTGTATGAGCGTTTATCTGTTTCTTTATCAACTTACGCTATTGCAGACCGTATTAAAGTATATACAAATTAATAAAAAGAACCGAAAATCTTCCATGCGTTAATGACTGCTAAGTTCACCATCCCAGCTATGTCGAGATAAAAAGCAGTATATAACTAATAACAAACAAGTCATGATTTTGAAAATTTATGCCTGGGCAACTGAGGCAAAAAGAAGATTTGAGAAATATAAAGAATGATTTAATTTATATCTCTATTGCTCAAACGTTTCCAGTTTATAAGTTCTAATTCAACACTGTATCTTTCTAATCAAAGAATTTCCATAGTAAAATCATTATCCCCTTTTCCTTGTTTCTTAGATATTTATGTATCATGTTTAATGTTTTGTCATTTTCAAGATCATCAATGAAATATCTTGCTTAGAGTTATAAATAATTTACTACACATATCTACCTGGGACAATAAACTTTTTACGAAATTACTTGCTTAAATCCTGCATTATCTTAATTCTACTAAAGTCCTGTTACACATAACTACCTGTTATAATAGACTTTTTAACAAATTAATTGCTTACATTTTCGTTTTTGTTAACCATACATATGAAGCTTTACTACACCTAATTATGTGGGACAATAGTTTTTTCACTAAATTACTTGTTTACATTTTGCTTTCTGTTAACCCCACCAAAGATACTTTGCTAAATCACTACCCAAGATAATAAACTTTTCACGAAATTATTTTTTTACACTTTGTTTTTTGTTTATCTTATCGAAGATACTTTGCCACATATAACTACCGAGGAAAATAGACTTTTCCAGAAATTACTTGTTTCAATTTTGCTTTCCGTTAATCATACAAAAAATTTGAAACGGAGAAAGGTGACGAACCCACCATTCTGTTTTAAATACATTTTACTATTTTTTTCGTTTTTGAGTACTTTTATTATTATTATTATTATTATTCGGCAGGATTCACAACCTTTTTTATGTTAATAAAATTATCCGTAAACCGGCACCAAATGGTCACTATTTCAGTATTCAAGAATTTTTGTTAGAAAGCATAATGATTATCCCCTATTTGAATTCGGCAATTGTGGATATTATTTGTCCGTTGAGGCAATACTGATATATTTGAGCTGTAGTGCAAATAAAGTTTCATATTTTAAGTATTTGCAAATAAATATCATTTCAGTTATAGCACCATCAATTGGGGAAATTGGTAACTATTATTTTTTATTTAATAAAAGTCAAAAGCGCCATTTGAATGATCTGTGGTTCAAAGTTCATCATATTTTGGACTAATAGAACGCATTCTGTAGCCTTCTGGCATGAGAAACACATTTTGACCCTGTGCCTAAAAGACAAATTTATTTTGTAAAGAGATATTTTGGTAAAAAAGTTTTATTCACACATTCTATTTTGTTTCAATTGTTATACATAATAAATCTAAAAAGTGATTGATTCATGAAATGCATTTGTTTTTTAATTATCTCATTAAAATCTTTTTCATGGAAAGAGAGGTTAGGAAAATTTTGTGATGGAAAAATGTGGATATAAAACCTTGGAGATAAACAATGTATTATTTTATTTAAAAGAATTAAAACTGCCCCAGTAATATTGCTTTTTTTTTTTCTTTTTCTAATTTTCCTGGAATCCGAATCTCATAGAATGAATATATTCGTTAAAAAAATCACCCAATTTGCCGAATTAGATATCAATTGTATTGTGTTATCAATAATATTTTTTTATCAGTTTCAAGCCAAAAATTGAAGTTTAATTAGTTGAAAAAAGTAATATGATTCTGATGAAAGATAAATTATCTTAGAGAAATCGTACGAGAGGTAAAGTGGAAAAGAAGAAAACGTTACGATTTTTTAGAATAAAATATATGAACATATTATTAAAAAATAAGTGTGTTTGTTGAAATATTCAGTTTAAAATTGTTTTAGAAATATTAAAAATCCTATCATATTTTAAACATTAGAATGCAAATATTATTTGAAATCAATTTCCTTTAGAACGCAAACATGTTTCACATCAAACCTAAATATGATGGAAGCCTCATACTGTTCAAAAATATCAACATAGAAGGCATAAAAAAATATGAAATATCTGATGGGTTTTTTTTTTTGAGAATTATATTGAATTATGATTCCTTATAAGTTAGCTACTTTTTATCTTAAAGCACGAAATCATGAATTTTTCTTTAATTTTTAACTGCACCCGTTCGTAAACTTACATATTAGGATACTAACATATTAATCAAAATATGGGGGACTGATCCATAAATATTTTATTATGAATTTCATTTTTAAATCAAGCAATAAGAATTAACTAAATTTAAGATAAGTTAATTATAATTCCAAATTAAATATGTAAAAAAGAAAAGGCAATCCCCGAATGCAAAATGCCAAGTGAGAACATTATTATTTAAAATCAGTATTTTTAAAATTAATTAAAGTCATTAACCAGTTTATTCCGGTTTGAAGCAATCACTTCACTTCTCTATTGGTTTTGGTTCTATTCTCTATTCTCCCCCCCCCCCCCCCGAAAAAAATTTGGAGATCTACCAATTTTAAAATGGAGAAAAAAAACCGGTTTTTGTTTTGTTAAACATTGATGAATATGTCAACTGGTAGTCTCGTTATTGTTTCAAACTGGTTTAAACTGGTTAATGACTTTAATTAGTTCAGTAAAAATTCAAAGAAAGAATAATGTATAAATCAAGTTGTAACTGCAATTGACGGTAATGCTTTAAAAAAGATAAATAGCCAATTTGTTAGCCGATAGTCTACGCCTTTTGAGCCTTCAAAAATTTAAAATCAGAACATCATGTTCAAAAATGATAAAAATATTTAGTTCTGAAATATAAATTATAAAACACAAAACATGCCATAGAATATATTAAATAGATAATTTTTTTTCTTAAATATATCAATAAATGAGCTTTCTAAATTTGAGACTACTTTTAACAATAAATACATGATAGATTTTTTATTGATGTCATTTTAAAAATTTGTTTCGTTCATTCATGAATTGCGGAGTTTCCACCTTACATTTAAGTGAACTCTTTGAAAAACATATGTGGTAATCATTTTATCAAAGGCTTTCAATTCTTGAAGAGTAAAAATTCAGCAGAAACGAGGGTTCTACTTTTTCATTGTCATTACTACTCTTCCGTTTCAGGAATTTTGATACGAATCCTGACTACTCGCATTATTTTTCGATGACAGTCACATTACATCCCCTGCTCTGATCATTTGGCTTCGATTCAAAACAGGCATAAAACTACTTCTTTTCCATTTACGAATGTTTCTAGATTTCAGAATCTGGTTTACCATGTACTGCATATTTGTCTTGTCAATTTACCAAACATTTATACAGGGTTGATTGAAACGATTTCTGTAAGAACGCTACATTTTGCATGTAATTTTTGCTGCATTTAATTATTATAATGCTGTATGTTTAAAATACACCGTCAGCATATGCATAAGAAATTTATTATAAATACAAACATTATAAAATTCAATTGAAAATAAGTTTTTTTAAATTCCAAACTAATAAAAGATGTGTTGTATTTGCAGAGCGCCAATGCTGCTACTAATAAAATACGGATGAACTTATCCCATTAACTGCCAAAACTAAAAGGGATGAATTTATTTTTATACAAACGTTAGTATATATTAATTTGGGAGTAAATAACAATAATTTATTATAAAAATGTCAAAATTGGAGTAGCATTTGAGAAAATGAGTGTTGCGTTCACACAGCGTCATCAGAATAAGCGTCATCACACAGCGTCATCAGTTACTCAAAATTGATTACTGGACACCTTTCCAATTTTTCTATGCTTTTGAAAACCAACTAATGTCATTTAAAGAAATTAATTTATTATTGGGTTTTATTGGTTGGCATGTCACAAACTTGTGTGAATTTACTTGTGAAAACTTTGACTACAATCACGATGCAACGCAACTTTACAATCTTTGCATCTCTATGTTGTCTGACATTGCTTGACACGTAGTCTTCTATTCTGACTTTATAAAAAAAAGCGACTACCCTAATGTTTATTTTTAATGTTGAATTTACTATATCTTCCAGTAGGTGAAAAACATCTACCTAAATCTCTATTTACAAAAGGAGTTTTAAAAAGAAACAATGAAATCTCGCGTCTAAAATCCAAAAGTGACTTTTTATTTTCGGTAAGAGATTATCTTGACAATATCCGTGTATTTGTTAAGGCAACGCCAATGTAATTTGTAAATATTGATCACCACCACTTTTTACCTAGAATTCTTATTCTGTAGTTAGGTACTAAATTATCACATAAATCGACTCCTTCCATTTTGTAGTTATATTGATCAATAAGACGAGGTTGAGACACCTGAAACTTTTCTTTTCTTTTCCGGGCTTGAATAACGGGAAACCAAGTTTACAGTTTGAATCTTGCTAAATGTTGAACCAAGGGCTATGACATAGTTACGATTCAAAAGAAAAAAATATCATTTTGCTTGCCTCTTCGTACTGAAATAATAGCATATCTCGCACGTAGTAACCTCTCTCTAAATTTTTCTGGTCTAAGAGAAGTAAAAATACACCAAGATCAAAAATCTCTCCCCATATTTTACTTTCTATTTTCGTTTTTAGTCTTTCCAATCTATCTTTTTTCATTTTTTGGTTGAGGTAAATTTTTTGGATCCTTTTCCATCCATTTCAAGTGCTATTTGTTGTTTTACTATTACCGGTTTTCGAGAGGTTAGATTTCTTTTTTGATAGCATTTCGATTTGTCCTGCAGTAACATTTGGTAAAACATAATCCACAGAAATGCAAATATTATCATTTCCTTCTTCATCATCTCTAGCTTCTAAAGTTTATGATGGAAGAACTGCAATATAGATGTCATCATCTTTTGAATAAAGATCGTAACATTTATTGAGGGTTTTATTTTCTTTTTGGTATTTCTGTTTGGGTAGAATGACACACACACACACACACACACCGTCGATTGAAAACCGAAATAAATAATTCATATCTCATATTGAGCTGAACTACTCTTTTCCCGCTGGCGATGCATTATCGCATCACATGCTTTCCTCCCCACCTAGAGGTAATCGCAGACAGCTGACAATTTAAATGTTGTGATAGACTGTGACCTTGGCTAAAAGTAGAAAACTTCTTACACTCATTTCTCTTTCCGATTATTTTCCCTTCAGAAATCCAAGGTTAACAGTTTTTTGTTGAAAAATACCTTAAATTTGAAGCTAGTTTTTAAAAATAAAATCTTTGATTGTGTTAAAAACCGTTTCACAGAAATTTTCTTCATTTGTTGCTGAACTTAAAATACGCAATTTATATAAAATTTGTTGGTCATTAAATTTTCGTAAGCATATATTTTGACCGTTGCGTCAACGCAAAACCCGAAGTTAATGGGTTTTAACCAAATTAGTAAAAATATTTAGTTAATATAAGTAAAAAGAATCAAATAAGAAAGATAAATTCGACTTCTATACTGGTTATACTCGTTCGTTTCTAAGGTCTCAATATCTGAGTATTTTCATGTCACTAAGAGTCAATATTTTTGGTCAGAAATCAAACCCCAACCAGAAAGAAATCCCTAGTTTGAACTGCTCTCTGCGAGTGACCTTTGAGAAAGTTTTCAATCCAGTTCATCATTTCCTTTGTTTATATTTTTTCCTATATTAAGTTAATATTTTTACTAATTGCGTTCAACAGCATAAATGATTTTAAAACTAACAGCTTTGGCTGCAACACAAATTTTAAAATATGCATGAATTTTTAAACCATTATTAAATGTTCCACCATTTTAAATTTTAGATCTCTACTAGGCAATTCACCTTAGTGTTATTGTTTCTCCTTTTCATGCTATTCTAGATTCCTAATCTTTCCGAGAAACATACACATCCGGATATTTACATGTATTACAGTACAACAATCTAGAGTTCAAGGAATTACACGGCAAACTCTCATTTGATCGGGAAATGCAAACCGGCTTACAACACCAGAGGTTGGGTAATCGTGCTCCCATCTTTCCAATGCGTCCCTCAATCGGAATTCATTTGCATTTTCAATTGATTGATGCAGTTTCGAATCTCGTTTCGAGAATGATTAATTGAATTGACTCGGTGCTTTGATCATTCGAATGCACTAATAGTTTAATTACTTTGCACTCTGGGAAATGTCATGGAAATTACAAATGGAACTCTCCTTCAAAATAAAGCAAAGAGCAGTACGTATAACATTTTAATACTAAATATTTAATTCTAAATATTAATATTAAATATTAATTTTAATTCTAAATATTTAATTTGTAGAAAAAAGATATCATTTCGGGCTCGAATTATTTAAAACAATTCGGAAAACATTTGAAAAATTATTTTTGGAAAGCTAAGAATTTTAACTAATTGACAGTTCTAATTAACTCTGTGAGGCAAGTTATTGTATGCTTTAATAATTCATACAAAATAGTTTTTAGCATTCATGCTAAAGAAAAGAAACATTCAGTCACATTTCTGTTTATAATAAAAATAATGTATCAACTTTAAATACATTGTTTTAACTAAGAAAAAATTAGACGAATTTTCTTAAAAAAATATTGAGAAAAATGTTTTAATATAACGCAAATAATACTTTTAAACAGACGTGGCTTTCATCAAATGACATAGAATGACTTATATTTTAAACTTTCAATTTTTTCTTACTTTCTTCCAAGAAGAAGTATAAAAAAATTCAGGTTGGAAATTTATTTCTCTCAACATTAAATAAATTTACCTATTTAATAGAACGATAATTTACCATTATTTTTAAATTAGATTATGTCTTGTTTCAGAGATAAATATTTATTATTCTATGAAATAAACAATTATTTATATTAGAAAAACGTGTTTAATGTAAACACTCTCTATGAAATAGGCAAATACAATTATTGTTAAATTTAGATAAAGTGTTACTTTTCTCTCTTCGACGGGAATCGGGATTAATATGTTATATTTTTTATTTAATTTGATTCTAGCTGTTAATGTAAGTGCCCTCTAATATAGAGTCCTTTAACGAATACTATGCCTAATCACATACTATAGTTGCTACACTATATTCGCATAAACCCATAAAAAAAGCTTTTCTTGCATTTGTTTTAAATGTTACTTTGATATAAACATCAAAATATTCTTAATCTTTCATAATACGAAACCAACAGATTCTAAAGGAGACCTTCAAATTCAGATTTCTATGCAAAAATGGTGAATTGGAGAGTTGAAAGCAAATATCAGAAACAGAAAGGACAGACACACTTTAACGGATCAAACAGATTAATATTATTATCCTTTTAGAAACAAATATCCGTTGAAATATCGCGGATTTACCTCTATAGATGCAATGAAACTCTAGGGTTTTTTAAGTTGCTAATTCAATCTAAGCAATGAGATAAGCAAATCCACACTATTTCTGAATCCATTGAAAAAGGAAGGTTAGCAAATACTTATTAAATCTGAATCCCTTAATAGAAGATTGGGTATAGCAAGTCCTCACCACATCATAATCTATTAGCAGAACGGGGAAGATATCGAATTCTTACTACATCTGAATACAATGTCTGATAGTTAACCTTGAAAACACATACAATTATGTATCAGAGCTTGCGTGAAAGATTTTAAGGAAATTAAAAAGTTGACGCTTAGTTAGAAAATTGAACTATAAGTGTTTTTATGTGTCATATTTATATTATTTTAGTCGATCAAAAAGAATTTTGAAAGAAAACTTTTTTTAAATATTTAATACAGATTTTTAATTTACTTGAAAATCAATCTAAAATTATATTAAATTTTTTTATAAAGCTCAATTATACCAATAATTAAATTAATACTTAATTCTATTGATATTTATCAGGATAAAACAAAGTAATATAATTTCTAATATTTATCTTTTTAAAAAAATCTATCTGGATATTTTATTTGACATCGTATGAACGCTTCTGTATGGAGAAACTATTACAAATATTTTTCTCTTCCAAAATTAATGATATAAATGTAACGTTTTATAACAAAGATAATAGATGACTTTTATTTAATTTAAAAAATAAATTTATCCAATTGTATTACATAAATTTATTAAATGCTAATAAAAATTTTAGTTACAAAAAAGTCGCCAATTAAGCCTAAATATTGACTTTGAAATTAAAAAAAAATCTTAGAGCTATAAATAAACCTATCTGCAAGAATTATTATTGTGTTAGTATAAAAGTTTGTTTTTGCATACGAAAATGCTCACTTTACCTAAATCTGAATTTACGAATATATATAAACCCGTATTAGAAGGAATCTAAATACTAAATTCAAAATTTTAGTCAACTTGTGATTGTAAAATTTCATAAGATGGGACAAGTTTACAGAACGAATTTCAACATTTTTTTTAAAAAAAATTTAATTTCCAGTATATTGAAAAAAATTTCTCAGCTGTTTCTACGCCGTGTGATGGCATGAACATTGATTGCAGCCCAAAATTCAACTCTGACATTTCACACAGTTGGCTGTAAACTTCAAACGAATCGCTCCTCCAATAAAGGTCTACTAAAAATACGCGCCAACTCTTCAGTTCTGGAGTCGATAGTAAACTTTTGTCGCAACAGATAATTTAGTTTTTCAACAGAGTTTACGTCGTTAGAATATTCTATACAAAGTTTTAAAATTATGGCGCAGCTAGTAGAATATATTCTATCATATGTATGCTGACTACCTAAACCAGTTAACTAGTATTACAATTTATATGAAGAGAATAATTAAATTAAATAACAATTCATTGTGAAATAAATCTATCAGATAAATTTAATCATGTGTCTACATCTGAAAAGTCGTTCTAAGTTTTTAGTTAAAACTAGGGGGTTAAATACTAAAGCTTTAGTTACAACACGACAACTCATCGATTTTTTAAATGAAATCTTGAAATTTTTGTTAATTTAATAATTTTAATGTGTGAGGAGTATGTTTATTATAAAACTGTTTGAATTTGTTTATATGTCTATTTTTTGGAAATTAACTTTTATAACTGCGTTTATTTAAAATTTATTTATTTTTCTATTTTAAATTTTTAGGTAATGTTTTCAAAAAATATGTTTTTTGATGGAATTTTCTTATAAAAATCCAGACAAATAAAAATCTAATACATACTTTTGATTCAAATTTGTTATAATATTTTTGTAATATATTCTACAGTTCTTGAACTAGTAAATATAAAGTTTAACCATTCAAAAATTTACTTTATAGTTAATGAACTGCTCCACAGTGCGAAGAAAAGTTTTTTTATCATTTGAATCTCAATAACTAAAGAATGATAAAAAAATGCAGCTTATTTTTTAAACTACAACTCTAACTATTTTATTTCAAGAATTAGGTAATATATTTCTTATCCACAATTATTAATGAATGAATGGAACTTTTATTTTTTTAACTGAAACTACAATTGTTGTTATTCAATAATTAGGAAAAGTATTTCTTCAATTATTTGTCAACTTTTAAGCAAATAAATTTATGAATCTAAAAATTAGATTTTAGCCTTATACTTTATTTATAATTTAAAATTTTTTGAGATTCTGATTTATCAAGTTTAGATAAATTGAAGGATAAATAATCTGCTATTTACCTTATTTATTAAACAAAGAAGTGCTTAATCAGATATTAGTGCTATTATAGAGAAATAATATTAGTCATTATCGAAAATAAATATCTGTCATTTATTTTTCCTAATCGAACATGATGAAAAGAAGATGAAACCTGAAATCCACTTTTTATTTCTTCCCGAGATTTCAAATGAAATATTTTAAAAATTAAATTGAAGCTTTTTATTACATTTACTTTACAATTATTGTCATTTCGATTGACATTCGATAGTCATTAGAATCGACGTTCCAAAAATTTCATTTGCATATTTTACTTCACTGAGACTTGAAGATTGACGAATTATTTTTTATTATCTCGTTTATAGAACATTAAGTTATTTAATTCATTCAATAAGAAAAATCAAAAATTATTATTATTTTTTGATTTTTAAGAAATTATGTATATGGCAACCTCATCATTTTTCACATCACAGGAATTCTTTAAGGAAATGAAATTCGTATTTTCTAAAGTTTTTGAGAGAAATCAATTTTATTTGAATACCGTAATTCAGTGTTTAAATTTATAAATGAATATAAAAATAAAGTTTTAAAAATTGACGCAACCGTTCAAATGTTAAAAAAACTTGCTATAAGCCAATAATTGCAGTTTATTTGTATCATATTTTTATTTAATATGGAATAAAAATTTATAATTTAACAAAGTTAAAATATTTTTAAGTGTCATTAAAACATTTTTATTAAATATTTTCCAATTAAATCATTTTGCCTTAAAGCTACTTATTTTCACTATTAGTTAGAGAATTTAATATTTTGTATTTGTGTTCAAAATATCTCAATAGATATAATTTTAACCTGTATGGTGCTAAAAAATTATACCATTATTCTTTGTGTGCCAATTGATACAAAGACTTTATACAAAAGAAAAACCATTAGAATTTTTGCAATTTATAGAACCACGAAATTGATATTCTTTTGTTCTTTAACGATATAAATAGAACGGATTCGTTCTTTAACGGCATAAATAATGCAATGGAACTTAAAATTTTTTTGTAAATATTAGTAATAATATAGATTTTCATGTTTATTTATATTAAAAGATTATGTACAGGATTTTATTTAGAAATTGATACATTAATGAAAGCGAAACATAAACAAGTTAGTTTTAATAATTTCTTTAATAATTAATTTGCACTTCTATAGAAATGATTAAAATATTTCCGATAAAGAAACATTTTAAGACTAAAATATCGATTATTCAAACCATCTTCTGGAAATCTAACTTTTTCTCAAATTATTTTCTGGAAATAATAAAAAAGAACTATATTAAATGGGCATTAAATGAGAATTGTTGAAAAAATATAAAATATCTGAAGAATTAAAATTAATCATATAATAAAAGTAATGTACTAGAAAAAGATAAACAAACAAATTGTAGTTCTTTGAAAGATTGTAGAAACATTACTTTCTTGAAAATAAATTTTAAAGAAATTTGGTATGATGTAAAAAAGGGAAAATAAAAACAAACTCCGTGAGAAATGAAATTTTATTTCAATGAAATGTCAAATAAATAAATACACCCAAGAAAAAAATGTATGACATGTTGAGGTGTTGAAATAAATAAAATGTATTTTATAAACAACAAATGGACTATATAACACATACAAAAACATTCTGCGATTCTGAAGACTAGATTGATAATGCAAATTATTAAAATACGATAAAAATATCCAAACACATAAAAAATAATATATTAAATATGCACATACATAGATAAACATAATACAAAGGATTAAATGAACGAAGTTATAAAGAAGCTCCGTACTTTGTTGTATCTTATGTAAACCTTGTGTTGTTGATAAAATTGAAATCTGAAATTTTATAATTATTTAGAAAGTAATTGAAAGAATTAAACAATTGATCTTTGTAAAATTTATACATTTTTTTGTAAATATTTTAAAGAAATAAAAATTTGTAAAACCTAATACTTAAAAGGGATTGTAAAATGAAAAGTTAAAAAAAAACATAAACAGCATCCGAATTATTTTGTTACTTTTGAAATTAATTTGCTTAAAAATGGAATGATATTTTTCATTATAATTGCCAATTATATTGAGTAAATATTTTAAAATGGAGATAAAATAACTTTATCTTCTTAGGCATTTAATTTCTAGGAAACCGCAGGAAAAATCAGAATAAGAAGACCCGGATTATTCAGTTCTGTACCATAAGAAGTCCACTTTTCATTCTGTGCGAGAACATTCTCTGATAAAATGGCGAGATTACCGCACATTCCACATTCTCCAAAGCATACAAGGCTGGAAAAGAATATAACCCTTCTGCGATTTAATTTTGGCGTCCGTGGCTCATATTAGTTTTCTGGAAGTCTTTCAAAGTATTTGCCCCTGTCGGAATTTCAGAAAAGACGTGATGGGCTCGTTATTTTTGGTGCCGCTTCATTCCAAAGCGTCTACTAAAGAGAACATCAGGAAACAGGATTGAATCTTTCACGGAATTGTAAGAAAATAATATTACAAAAGAAGATTAATTTGAGATTCTTATATTAGAAATGTTTTGGAAAATTAGTCTTCACTATTTGAAGTTAATGATAAGGAAATTCCTTCTCCCATTCATTACTTCTTATTTCTTATTCAGTTTCGTACTTCAGAAACTAAAATTAAATAATTTGGAAAATTCAAAATTCATTCTTTCAAGAAACGTCGTTTTGAATGTGTTATTAGATAATTAATTTCTGAGAGGGTACATTTTAAGATATGTCTTTAGAAAATATTCTAATTTAGCGAATAAAAATAGGAGAATTCTGCATTTTTAATTCTTCCACTATTCCTTATTTCCTATTGTAGGTAAAAGAGAAATGAAGGATTTAAAATATATTCAAAATCTCGGATAAAATTTCCAACAAAATCATTTTCATGAATTAATTTTTACTCTTTTTTTTCCCAAGGCTTCTTAAAATTTCTTCATTTTTTTTCTTTGTAATAAAGAGTATTACAAAAATCATATGGATCATTTTTAGATAATATTCAGATTTTAAAGAAGACAAAAGAAAAAAAATTCATATTTTGGATTTATGAAAATCTTATAGGAAATAAAAAATCTAATGTTTAATTATAATAGAAAAAGTAAATAAAATAAATAAATATTAATATAAAATAATTATTACACAGAAATATATGTAAAAACTATGAACATATAAATAAATAAGCTAAAATTAAAATAATAAAGTATTTTAGATTAAAAAAATCATTGTGTAAGATGTACAGATTTAAACCCTTCTTCCATTCATTTTCCCCATTTTTATTTCTTTTTTTTCTTTTCTTATAAGATTATCTCTTTCTGAATTCGAAAATAAAATTAAAAGCTTTGGAAACTCACTTTTTAGATTCTTTTTCTTACAAATAATAAATTTAAAATGTATTATTATATTGAAAATTTCCCCCAATACAAATGTTAAGATACCTATTTTAAGAATATGTTACTTAAGTGAATAAAAAAAAGGTGCAAATCAGTGTTTTAAAGGATATCATAAATAATCGATTTTCTATTTTTGTTAAGAGATAAAATTAAAATATTTAAAAACATTTGTAATATTTCCTTACACAATCAGTTTTAATAATTAACTTATCTTTTTTGTTATTGTTTTTCCTATTTACTTGAAATAAACAACATTTCAAACTTTCCTATGGTTATATACGTCCAATCCGCTAATCTCCATGTCGTTCTCAGATAAATATTACTGTATTATAAGGAGAAAATTAAAAATAATTTTAATTCCTATTTTTCATTCATTCAAGTCATATATGAAACAAAAATGTAATATAAAAATAAATAAAGTAAATAAATATTGTAAAAAAATATGTTTACATATAAGAACTAATTATTGTATAAAAATTATGTAAACCGAAAAAAAAATTGATAAACTAAAATGACATAAAAAGACAGTTTTCTTCATTAAAAAATAAGGTAATATGTAGGTATTTATATTTCATTTGCAGTATATATTAAAATAAGGCCATAAAATTAAACTATAACAGAATTTCAAGTTAGTTAAAATTAAAAGACTAATTTTTTTAAAAAAAATTTCTTAACATTTTGACGGTATTAGTTCATTAGGATGTTCACTCACAATTTTCCTTTTTAACTTCCAGACATGGAAGTATATAATAAACAATTAATGTACAATTATATACATTGAGATTTACAAATTGAATATTAAGAAATACATCAAATAAATACACTAGTAAATAGAAAGGGGAAAATTCTGAAAAAAAGAGACAATAATAATAAAATTTATTGAAAATATTGCACGTGAAATGATTTTACAGATATTAAAGTGCAAACATCTTTCAAAACTTGTTATATTAAATATTACTTCAAACTCAGTTAAATATTATATCGGGAAATACATACAATATATTGAAATATAAGATTGTAGTATCATCATTTAAGATTTCAGCTATATAAAGCATATTTTTCGGAATTAATTTTCTTCGTGTTACTTTTCGTTCAATATGAAATGCCTTTTATATGACCAGGAATATAAGATATATTTATCCGTATTATGATTTAAATAAGTACTTTTAAAAACTATTCTTCATTTATTGCATTAGTATTTGTGTTAGAATCTGTACTTAAACCATAGGAATTTTAAATCATATTAATCATAAGAATATGGAAAAATTTTCATGTATTAAAGGATAACAAAATTTTAAGCATAGTTCAAATTATTCTCCATATAATTTGTTAAAATTGTAAATAAAAAATGGAGAAAATTTTGAAAAAAAAAAACATGGAAATAAAAGAAACAAATATATTTACTATGATTCAATTTAAAAGAATGATTGGTAAAGAGATAATATTGCAATCACATTGATAAATTCAACAGTAACAAATATATTCAAAAATGGCTATAATAGTTTGCTGAATTTTAACTTATAAATAAAATTATATATCTCCTTATTTGAATAAAGCCATAACAATTCGAATAATGTAATAAATTAAGTAAATCAAACTTTTAAAGTAAAAATGAAATTATAGATATAAAGTTGAAAATGTATACAATTATTTACAAATGTTTTACAATGCAGAGTATTCTGATTAAAGAATCTAACTACATATATCACAATGAAATATCCAAGAAAATTATTTTATATACATTTCTGGCTTCAAATATTTTAGTATTCAGTTATTTCAACCTGGCCTAAACGAAAAAAAGAAAAGAATAAAGCTTCTTGGTTCAATCAAATATATTTCAATCCCTGTAAACTGATTTTTTAACAAAAAAGAATCAATATTGATACTTTTTGTTATCAATTTGGCAAAACTGTGCTTGATTGAAATCAAAATATCAGTGCAAGTGCTCAGACGTTAAAAATCCCCAGCGTATATCTGAATTTCCAAATAAAAAATAGTTTTCGTCTTTTCAATCTGATATGAATGTTTTGGCCTCTTGTTCAGAAACTTCTGGACTTTTCAATCCATTCTTGTCCAAAAACAATCGATGCCTCCAAAGCTGTGAAATTCCTTTAAACGTGATAATTTACAACCAGAAAATATTCATGGAAAGAAATAGACGATTCTTTCAAAGGTCAGCTGCCCGGTCTTGCAGTTTCTGTTGGCGATGCAACCTCAATTCCAGAATCGTGTACGGGATGAGAGCAAACACCATGAGGCCAGCCATCAGGCATATCTTGATTTCGTTCACGAAGATCGGGCTGAAGGTGAAGGCTGTGGTCAAACCGATGCACTGTGCCATAAAGTACACTGCAAATGGAGCTTGCCAGTCGTAGGTAAAAGAGGTCGCCAAATATGCTGCAAAAAAGTAATCTTAAATTTAGGGACTGATATTGTCAAAGTTTAAAGAAAATGTTAGAAACAAATATTTAAAAAAATTAAAATGTTTAATAGCTGTGATTATCAATTGAAAACATAGGAAATCTGTGTAATTAGAAATTAATGTTTTTATCGTGATAATATATGAAGAATAAAATTAAGTACACACGCCAAAATAATTAATAAATAAGTTAAAGTGTTTATATATCAATTTTTATATACGTTTTTGTATTGATCAATTTCTTTATTAATTATAAATTATATATATTTTTTATTCGCAATAATAAAACCATAATAAGTAAGGTAAATGACTTATTAAATGCCATTCCAACGGATGTGTTAAGTGTGAAATTACATTTTTTTATTCTAATTTAATTAATATTTGAATTAAATAGAAATTTCAAACAGAATTTTCAGTCAAAAGTATTATATATCTTGATAAAGTATTTTTATTAAAATTTTTGAAACCTTAATTGTGTCCACTTATTTCAGTATAATTACCTTTTAATTAAAAACCTTTCAACAAGTCAAAAAGATTAAATATTTGGGTAAAATATATTCATCAGAATTTTAGGAAAGTCGCATTTAGAAAATTGTAATGCTAGTTATTTAATAATTTTGTCACTTGTATAAATGCCAAATACACCAGTTTCGATCAAAAAAAAATAATTATAAACATTCTTAAAATTTTATTGACTTATAAAGTGGAGAACAGGAATAAAATTGGATTTATTGATTCATTGATCAAAAAGTCGTGACCATTTTGTCAATAAATTAAAGATAAACTTTCCCTTAAAAAATTAAAATAATATATTAAATATGAGAACTAAGATTTCAATTATCATAAGTAAAAAAAATAAAGAAAAAATTCTCTAATTCTACTTCGGATTCTCTAATCTATAAAAATCGTCGTTTTGCAGTCAAGAAAAATCTCGTTTAATGAAAATGGGACAATTATTTTTTATTACACATCCAGTATTAAGTAATTTATATCTGGCATTGCATTATTTAATTCTGAGGTTCTAATGAAAAGTTTACTAAAACAATGTATGACATTAACACAAAGATAAAATTTATATTTGCCTCAGCTCATGTCGTGAATCATTTGGGAAGATTTAATACCTTTTTTTGGAAAGAATTAAAAAAAAATATTCCAATTCTCCAAGTCAGTTGAAGCAAATATAAATTTCTTAAATTTAGCAAGAATGAAAGTGTATTTATTTCAAAAGATGAAAATTCTTGTTCTTAAAATTAATTTGCATCAGTTAAGAGAAGGATATTTTATAATTAGTTGAAATACATGAAGAAAAATGTTTTTCAATTATGAGGGTCGTATTAAAAATTGAAGCTCGTTCTTTTTAAATATGTTTAATAAGAAAAGCTATGTTATTTCCTTATTTCCGTAATCATCATAATTTAAGAAATTTAATTTGTGATTCTTTAATTTATAACTCAGTTATTTGCGGCTGCATTGCTATATTAGTTCATCATTCTCAAAACTAATATATTTCGACTAAATGATTTATTTCGTTAGACTTAATTAGATGCATTAGTTTAATTTGGGAAATAAATGAATATCCTTAGAATTCCATTTAATTTAAATGGAAACAGTTGCGACAAAATGTAGTTAAATTGCTACTTCATTATTTGAATTCCCGAAAGATTAATATATTGCTTGCAATTTCATCTAAAAGAAACAAACGTATTTTTCCTTTCAAATAAAATTCTAAATTAACAGAATGAAAAATTTAAGCAATTAGCTTATCTGTATTATTTTAGATGTTTTTATTTCTATTCTTATTTCGGGAGTCTGTAGAATACGTTTTTTAGATTTTTCATATAATATCTTATTACTTCTACTTCTATAACGAAAAGAAATAAAATATTTCAATTAGTTTCCTACAAATAATTATGATTGAAAATATTAATTTTGATTGGATTTCTCAATAGTATTGCAAACAATCAACGAATACAAGACAAAACTTTTTTTTGCTTTGCGCATGAAATACATAATTCAAGAAAAGGCAGAAATTATATATTCAAATTGAAATAAGAGTAAAACAGTATTTATTATCAAGAAAAATGGGTCATTATAATATTAGATAATGTTGAAAACCTAAAAAAAATATGAAATATGACATACAATACAATAATTAAAATTAAAATTTCTAACATATGATTTATAATATCACTTATTTAGAACTTCTCCATCAGCTTTTTTTATATACATACACAGTAATTATAATTAAAGTTTGGATTTCAAAAATTTAAAATTTTAAATGTGTTGATGAGAATGACTTGCTATTTCAGCATAACAATTTTGACAATTTTCTTTAAAATTCAAAAATTCAAATTCAAAATTCAAAGGAAACAAATTTTTCTTTAGAAAAGGTTAAAAATGTTTTAAAATGTTCCGATAGACGGTGCTGCCAAGGCGGGACCAAAAATGAATTCATTAAATACAGGAATATTATTAGCTAATAGAAAACAATAGAATCCAGGGTCTACTAAAAATGTAGTAACGATAAGACAAGAATACATATTTACAACACCAATTAAGAAATAAAATAGTTTCATGGAATAAACACCTTATTAGTGGAGGGTTAAGGAATAAGTTGTTAGATATACTTTCCGCCTTGTTCCAATAGGTGAAAGCACAAAATGTCATGCTCCAGAAGAAAAATGGGCCGAAGTTAAGCTCTGCCTTTTATTCTGCCAAACTAGAGTGGTATTAACTGTAACTGGGACAGTTTCACAGTCGTTCATGTCCTGCAATTTTGAGTACTTACAGAACAGTGCAAATAGAAGTGGGCTTGGTCAGCAAAGAAAAGTTTCCATGTTCATACGTAGTCCACTTCCAGTTGGACAAAAATTCGTATTGCAAAAGAATCATGTCTTTTCTATGTCAGCAAGGAGCAACTGCTACATATGAGCTATCTTGTGTGGATTACAGCATAGAATGTTCTGTAGGATTTTACGATCGTGTTGATCGGAATATGTAGATAACAGTTAACTCATTTTGAACTGCTCATTCCAGCGTCACTAAATGTAGCCACATCTTCTACTTCCGCAGCCGGAATTGGTTTTCTTCCTTTACTCTGTTTCATGTCAAATGAACCGGTCTGTTCGAATTTATCTATCCTTTTTAACAGATCATTTGTGGTTATTAGACCCGATTTCAACCGACTTTCTGGCACAGAGGTAGCGCGTCTTCCTCGTATTCCAGGAATCCCGGTTCGGGCATGGTTGCTCTTTTGTGTGCTATCTGTGAGATGTGTGACTGTGCCCTCCCCTCTCTGTGCAAGCAAATGTGGTGAGTGTGTAGCTATGTCGTACTCTTGGCCCTAATTCAAAAGCAAGAGACGCTCCTTTTCGGCTTAAATCTGCTGCTGTATCAGCAGGGGGGGGGTGTACATGGTAATTGCCATGAGTGAAAACAACAGTCACGATTTTAGGGATTTAATATTCGGAACTTCCTGATAGCTGTAAGTGAACAGTCATCATTCCTATGAAAAGGCTTCAAGAGCAGAACTCGATCCTTCATAGTCAGATTCATGATAAAACATTCAGGCAATGAGTTGGTGCTCTTCATTTTTATGACAACTGTGTCTGCTGTGCGAATACCACATATAGGTAATTCGCATATCTCTAGACAATGTGAATCTTGACAGCGCTCTTTATCAGCACATTTTATAGCAACTTTTCTCCTTCGTCAAACAAAATTCGATTGTCTCACGAGTTTTCTGCTAAAATATCAAGTCTTTCTGATCAGTACTTTTAAAATTATCTACTTTTGAAATCATAATTATGTGTATAAACACTCGGTATGCTAAACCATATAACAAAAATCTACCATTTATTATTCTAGCGTATATTTTTATTTAATTGCTTCATATTCAATTTTAAAATTGCGGAAGTTATAAATTTAGAAACGTAAGCTTTATATTTCGGCACAAATGTTATCTTAAACCTTGATTAATTCAAAGATTATCCATAAATATTTTGCAAAGTTATACAATATACATTTTGAAAACAGAAGGCATTATCTTATAAACGAATGTAATTTCAGGATATAATTTTACATTTTAATGGCCTCATTCACTATCAATATATCATTATGAATAAAATGTGTAGAGTGACTATTTCAAGTTTATATTTCAAATTACGTAAATGATATTTTCGCTAACATACTTTATTCGAATGTAGTAAATCAAATTATTCTTCGCGTGATCATTAAATTGGCTGATGCAATGATTTGATTCATACGGTACGTTTTAATTTACCAGTATCATTACACATGGGTTCCTAGCCCTGGAAATGTAATTTTGAAATTTTTGAATTGAATTTAGAAACAACACAATCGCTTGAATGAAATATGGATATTTCATGATCACCCCAAGCAAATTTTTTAAATCTATGTTTGCATAGTTAATTTTATTTTTCACAGTTAATTTTTGTATTTTTAAATATGAAATAATTAAATTTGAAAATTAAATACATATGAGGAAACTTTATCTAAGAATTCAATTTATAATATATGCCTTTTTAAGAATAAAAGGAATACCATGCATACTTTAAAAAGCATGAATGGTAAACATTTTCAATAACATAAAAAGGATTTGAAACGATAACATCCTTTATTATTCAGAACATTTATGAATAAGAAAATACATCATTATTCAGAGTTTTCCTGAATAAGAAAAGGAAAATTTCGTTTATATGCATTTCGCATTAATGACATTGTTCCGCTCATTAAACAGGATTGTCTCCAATGAATTTAAGAAATATTTCTAGTTAATAAATTAATGAATGTGCTTCAGGTGCATAAAACATAAATTATAATTTTATTTTTCTATTCCTTCTATTAGTTCACTCGCTCTCCCTATATATAATTATATATCTTATTCAAATTTTCAATCGTTAATAAAATACTTTTTAATCATACACTCAAGTTCAAATACATTTTTTAAACTTATAGTGGATGAACTTCATGTTAATACAGTTTGTTCAAATATGAATTTATTAAATAAATTAATTTTTAATACTTTAAATATAGTTTAAACAGTTCTATGCAGAAAACTGGAATCAACAGGCAGTAGCTCAATCGGTAAAATGCAAGGATTTCTGTAATTTTTTAGTAAAGGCGAAGAATGCGATTTTGATACTTGAAAAAAAATCAATAATTTGTGATAAATTATTTACATTAATTGTAACTAATAAATAAAAAATATTTCAACTAATTAATAAATAAAAAGTAACTAAATTTTTTTCTTCTTTGTTTATCTAAGTAGGATTCGACTTTATTTATCTTTAAATATTACATGATATTTCATAGCGTACCCCGATTCGAATTGAATAAAATCTATTTTTATTTTGGTATCATTGTTCATTATTCCTTATCACAGGAAAGTCTTAGCTGTAGAATGAAGAGACGGAGCTATAAGTGACTCACTTGTCGTCAGTGTTTCCCACACCGCATTGCACAGCCCCCATCCGGCGGCGATGACGTAAAAGACGGCCACGTCATCCCTGACCGGCGTCCACAGCCACAGAACCATGAGCAGACCGGTGTGGCAGACCACGGTGGCGAACATGATGGTCATCCGCTTGATATGCTTGAAGAACTGGTGCGCCGCGACCGATCCCAGGGTCGTCATGGCAGCCATGCATAGCATGGTGTATCCGATGGCTTCGAGGCCCAGTGCACAGCTGACGTACGACTGAAAGGGAAACAGGAATGCCGTTAAAGATAATTAGTACGCAGCTTTAAAAGGAAATTCTAATGATAAAATATGTTGGTAATTTACAGGTTAATAAAATTTGCTAATGCAATACTTGTCTAATCAGAATATGTGTGTTTATGTATTTCAATTGGTAATAAAATGCGTATGTTTATGACAATTTGTCAATATACTATAGAGCGTCGCAATATTCAGAAGCAATTTATTTGACATTTAACACTGTTTCCTAAACATTTTATCAGTTATTTGACATATGACAAATAATTTCCGCAGGAAATCGAATTCGTGAGAATCATGTTATAAACAAGACATTTAATTGCGATTAATCATAACCCATCCTCTTGAATAATCAGATTGTCAAATTGATCGTAAACGCTTAGAACTTGACTGTTGAATAAGAGTGGTTTCTAAAGAGAATAGGATCACGGTGACTTAATAATTTTTCGGCTCAGCACCATAGAGTATCAGGTTCAAAACCCTATTCTTACCAAAGATCAATAAGATAATCATACGTGTTCCGAATTTTTATAAAGTGGTGGCATCTTGATATGGTGCTACTATATCATTTTCAAATTAATTAATCCCTTGTTAAAAATATTATGGTGAATATCATTTTTTTGTTTTCGAACTTTTTTATGCTTTAACTTCAGCAACCTTGTGACATGAGAAGTATGTTTATTTTTAATGATTTTTTTGTAAATTATATAGCCACACTTTTGCATCTTTAACTGTACACTTGCAAATTATAAGCATTTCTTAAAGAATCTGTAATATCTTGTAAATATTAAAATATAGTTTAAAAATAATTTTGCTTCATTCTTTGAATTTTATCATAAATAGAATAACTTTCTGAAATTTTCAGATATTCCGAATTTTTAATCGAATTTCTTGAAACTACTTATTTGTTACTTTCATCTGTTGGTGAATATTTATAGATGCCTGTAATTAATTTCATCCATTGACTTTAAAATATTTTTATCCACATTCAATTTAAAATATTAAACTAATATTTTTTTTATGAAAAAATGCATAAAGTATTGTTTTATATCCCTAAACCTGTAGCCAATACGGCTTAGCCATTAAATAAGATCAGCTTATCGGTATCACGCACATATACATACACAAAAAGAAAAAAAAAGATTATTAAATTTGCAAGGAATTACATTTGATTAGAAAAATAAGTAGGAACAAATAATAATACAAAAAAACGTAAGAATATAATTATACAAATGTGTGGAAAAAAACTTACACAAAAAAATTAATTAATTGAAACGATTTATTATTAGTTGCTGAATACCACAAAACTCCCCCGCAGTCTGACAATGATTCAGAAAACGCATCATAAAAATTTGACAATGAAAGAGTTGTATTAAGATTAACAAAGCTGTATGAAGCGTGATTAGGTCTTAAAGAATCCCATAAATATTTAAAAAATGAATTCTTCTTTTTATAAAGAGACAATATCAGAACTCAAAAAATGCGCGTAAATGCATAAAAATGCGCATTTAATTGAAATTATACAACGAAGTGAAAGATTAATACTGGCCCAGATATTTTCATTATTGTCTTCTTTTATGGTATTGCTAGGCTTACGTTATTTGAAAATTCAGTAAAATACAATCTAGTTTGTGACATCATTTTTGTCTGTCCTAAAATTCTATTTTTCTTTCTAATTAAGATAAATTTTCTATAAAAATATATTTCTGATTACAGAATAAAGATAAGGCTTATATTCAGGGTATTATACATATTTTTAAATAGATGGCGTTTTATTTTGCATATCTAAAAATTTTATAATTCATTTTTTTTTCAATTTGCCTAGAGTCTATACAAAATATTTAAAATATTCTCATGGGCAAAAAACAATCGTTACACAGAAAAATTA
>JAOUZG010034239.1:465434-488318 GCA_026289955.1 Argiope argentata | reverse complement strand
CGCTTTCGTCGACATCGAGGTTTTTTTTCTGTATATGGCACTCTTAAGTTAAAAAATATATATTGCTTATCTGATTATTTTTAATAGAAATTAAGTTAGATTAGGAAACTGTATTTATTCTTATTGGATACAGATTACCATTCAAATATCCACTCAGACATTTTTAAAAATGGAAAAGAACGACTAAAGAACTAATTCGCTCCTCATTAATATCCAGATTTAAATGCGATTTATATAATATCCTAAACTGCTTATACCAGTAATTTTCATACATACGAATCTTTACTTCATTCCATCTTTTTCATGTCAGCTATATTTTATATCGGAACATTATGTTAATGATATCATAGGATTTTATTTATTTATGTGTTGTATTTGGGATGAATAAGATGATTAAAAGGAATCAAGAAGTTGATTTTTTTTGCAGTTTATTAGAATCATATTGGAGCTCTTTTACATTTAACATACGCTTAAGCATGTAAGCACGGGAATTGTGTTTTACATTTTTCATGCTTAAAAATTGCAGCTCAAAAAATATTAAATGTTTCAATAAATTATTACGCAATTTAAATTTCTTTAGTGCTAACTGATTTATTATTATTTTTAGAATGAACTTTTTTTACTCAAGCTACAAAATTTCTTAACAAGTTAAAAAAGATATCAGAAAGTTTAAAATGAAATTAATATTTTGTTGTTACAGATTAAAATTCCTACATTTTATTTTCTTTAAAACAATATAAGCAACAGTTTGCAGAAATAAAAGATTTGAAAATTCATGATTACAATTTTTTTAGAATCTTTAAATTACCTTTTTGAGAATTTCCAAAGTTAGTATCGTATTTTTATTCAAATAAAGGAACTAAAAGATCACTTTATTTTATTATATTCGAACACACAACACATTAGGGTAAATGCAACACAAAAGGTTAATTCCTCATGCATAAACATAGAATACAATCAGCACTAGCATATTGTTCCTTAATTAAACTACATTTAGCAACTAAAAGAAGCATTTTGATTCTTTCTCTTTTTGCTTAATCTTATTATACACTTTACTTAATTAGAATCACCGAATTGCGTTTTTCTTTTAACTAGTTCATTAGAATTGCAAAGCAAACCAACTTTCTCTTTTAATTTTTTTTAGCTTTCATGAATTTATGCTCTTTGAAACTGATTTATTCTTTGCACTTTGTTCGCCTGCCGAATACAACTCTTTTTAATTAGCGCCTAAAAGACGAAATTAAGACAAACACGAAACAGGTTTTTATAAAAGGGATACTTCACAGAAAATGACAGTCCCCCTTTTCGAAGTCTTTTATACCACCAACTTAATATTCCATCAGGTAGTGAATCGTGGAAAAAGAAGGGGGAGTCTTGAAGCCACTTCAAACTTAAAAGATACGTATAAAAGTACCATATGAAATGAAAAGCCGAAGCAGACGATAATTAACGTCATTATCCGGAGGGAAGTGTCGCTGAATCTGGAAACAGATTCCACCTGCTTGATATGTAAAGAAGTTTTGCTCACATGGATTCACCCTCCTTGAAATGATTCATTCGCTCTAACGGAGATTCACGAGGTGAATAGTGATTAATTTCATTACAAGTTCTTTTCGTGTAATTGTCATATTTGCTAAGAACCGTAAAATTTTCGCACTCGAATGAATACCTTTCAGAATGAAATGTTGACAAGATCTATAGAAAATCTGTGAATTGCTTCATTTAAAATTCCATATTCTCAAAGGAATAACGGACTTTGTTATTATGGACTCATTTAGTTCTCCAAAATGTTATCAATTGAATTCATAAGGTGATGAAATTTCTTGAAGTTAAAATTACAAGGAAGCCATTTAGCCAGTTTGTATATTCAAATATTTAATTGCTATTCAAAAGTAATTTTGAAATATAAAATAATCCGATATTTTTAGAACTCGTTTAATTGCATACAATTGTGTTTTGAAAATAGTTTGAAAACAAATATATTTTGAGCTAGTATTCAGACATTTGTTGGTATTTATTTATATTCAATAAAAGCTAAATAGCATTAGAGTAAATATAATGGTAACTTTGAAAAGGTGATGTTACTTCTCTTTAAATTCAAATTAAAATCTCAAATAATTTTGGATTTTCTTACATTTTCTAGAAATATAAAGCTTTTATAATATATATTGAGCCATTTTAATCGAGAGAGACGAATTAAATACTTATTAAGGAAATGTCGATCTGAATTTCAAATGATATGGTACACTATCGTTCAAAATTTTTATGTGTTATTGTGTACTTTTCATTTAATACTGTCTAGTTGGAAATATCAATTTGTTTCATTTATTTAATTCAATGTAAATAGTTAGCATCAATAATGAAAAAAATGATATTATTTAAAATTTTCTTTAAGTTATATTCTAAAAGCCGGCCCACTCGTGTACCCTTGATGACTGCACGATACAAAGTTTTACGCCTCCTCTTGGTCCGTCAACACCAACACTGGACTGTTAATAACTGTAAACACATTATCTGGTCTGACGAGTCTTGTTTCAAATTGTATAGAGCGGATAGTCTTGTACGGGTATGTAGACAACCTCATGAATTCATAGTTCCTACATGTCAACTGGCGACTGTTCAAGCTGGTAAAGGCTCTGTGATGGTGTGGAGTGCGTGTAATTGGAGTAATATGGGAGACATGGTACATCTAGATACGAATCTGAGAGGTGACTCGTAAGTAAGCCTCCTGTCTGATTACCAGCACCCACTTATGTTCATTGTGCATTCCGAGGGACTTGGGGAATTCCAGCAGGACAACAGGAGCAGGATTTCCCTATATCTCCAGGATAGCTACAGAGTGGATCCAGGAACACTCTTCTGACTTCAAATACTTCCGCTGGCCACCTAAATTCCCAGACATGACCTATTATTGAGTATATCTGGGATTTTTTCAACCGCCTGTTCAAAGAATATCTCCACCCTCTCGTAATCTTATGGGTTTATGAAAAGCCCTTCAGGATTAATGGTAGCAATTACTTCAAGCACTACTTAAGACTGTAGTTAAGTCATAGCATGAATGTATTGTGGCACTTATGCGTGATCCCGGGGGGCCCTACACAATATTAAACTGGTATACCAATGTTTATTTTTTGTCTTTTTATTTGACTCGTCAATATGAAGACTATACTAATTTTTTTCTTTTCAAATTTGAGTAAGGTCTAGAGATATTTTTTTCCTGTGCCATTGGGTAATGATTTCTCTTGCTAAATTAATTTTAGGGGTCTCTAATCTTATGGTAAATGAATTTTCTTCGTCACACCACTGCATCATGGGATATGTGAAAATTGAATTATTTCTGGTGGAGGAAAATCAGAATCAATAATCCTACGGTGGAAGGTTGTAAATGGGTTCTAAACGTAGAAGAATCTTTAGATTGATTAAAAAATGAAGACAAGTGCTATTTCGTTTTCTCCTTCCACGTTTCTGCTTTAAAGGGATAATTGAGATTTTGGGTTATATTCCAAATGAAAGGTTAAGCAATTAACGAAGAGTAATAGAGGTACATATTATATAAAGGTATTTTTAAGTAGTAAAAAGCATACATCAAAAGTGTATTTTAACCAAAAAATAATGGAGTTTCATGCCAAAATTAAATTGGTTAAAATTTTATGATAGGTCAAGTAAGAAATTTCATGTTTGAAATTTATGACATTAGTTAACTTTTGATTTCGAAAGAAAAGATCGAAATATTTACATGCCTTATCCATGATTACACCATAATATATTCTAACCAGTTACAACAAAGGCGGTAGAACTACGTGTAAATTCATAATCTTGTTTACAATAACAAACGGCATATATACATTGAAAATTCTGATTCTTTAATTTCTGAAATTGGTAACAAAATCCCCTTTTCATATAGAATGAGTGTAACAGAGACTGTTGCATTCACTTACTAGTGGTGTGATATTTGTAAAATAAGAAATCATGCTTATTTTTTTTATTTGTGTGACATTACATGAAATATATTATCTGCTCTTTTTCACTTTATTAGTTTTAAACAATTAGAAGTTTGTTAGAAATTTGAAAAAATTACAAAGGAAACATTGTCTTTCGCTTAATAAAGCAAATAGAATTGACACATCTTATTGTTTAACTGCCTAATTTTTGATTATATCTAAAATTTGTTTAGTGGCATTCAAAATTAATTTTTATCGACAAAAAGTAGAAATTAAACTAAAAAAGGAAGAAAAAAATTATATACATACCCTTGTGAAATCTGCAATCATAAATCCTTGTTGATAGCCAATAAACAACACCATGGGAAACATTAGACGAAGTTGAGGGTCTATCAAAGACAATACCACCTTCCTGAAACTCAGAAGAATAGGTGGACGCTCCAAAGGATCTTGAGAGACATACAGATCGAACTTATCCAGAAGAGTGGTTACTATAGCTAAGCCCAAAAATGCAAGTCCCAGATAAGTCGAGATTAACATCAAATACAAATTGGATGGCACATAGAAAACGTAAGAGGCAGGACTTCGAAATATTCTGTCTTCTGTGATATGATCTAAAGTGCAAAGACTTGGCCTGGCAACTGTAGCGTACAAAGACGGAGACATATGAAGGTCCAGCATTGGAAAATGGGGTCCAGTGGCATGGAATCGAGGATATTGAGGCCTGGTGGAGAAGACATACACATCACCACCATATCTTAATAAGAGTGCGGTTACTAGATGCCCCCAAATACGGCTAGAATTGTAGAAGAAATAAAAGAGACGCAGGTATCTTTGTTGGACTTTGTCCCGTATTCCATTCGTCAAGTATGCCATTCTGGACACAAGCTGCATTAGAAAAGTGGTCTGAGCACAAAATAGGGGACCAAAAGACAGTCCCAATAGAACAGCACTTGGAATGACTGTATAAGGTCTAGGATAGAAGAAAGTTGAAATGTAAAGAGCGACAAGGACAAAAGCTAGGACAACTGTCCAATTTGGCGTCAGCTTTTGGACGAAAATGGGACCATATAAGCAGGAAAATGCTGCCAAGCCATAAAAAACGCTTAAAGAATGCAAACCAAGAATGGTTTCAAGAAATAGAGAGCTCTGCATGCTTTGAAGCGAGGTTAAAGCGCTGAATGTGAAAACGAAACCTAGACCAAGGACAATCATATTCTTCAAGAGTTGTCTTTCCGTTTGTACAGAGGATATGGAATCTACTGCTGTCAGAGAGCTCTCTGTTCCGTAGGTGTGCACACGATTCTGAGATTCCAGAGGTTTTATTCGAGTTTGAGCCGTGGCTCTGTTGAAGTGGTAACCGACTTCCACAGGTATCGGCTCTGTCCTGCATTTTGGACGTGGACTTAAGAGATTCTCATGGGACTTTCCGCTTGTAGAATTCGTGGATGACATGGTGAGGATGAAGATAATTTTCTTGTTTCCTCAGCCGGACAGAGTCAGTTTCTACACTAGCTTACAAATTAGAATTAGATGGGTAAAATTATCATGTGGATAATTTATTTTCCTTTCTTGAGTGTAGAAGTTGTTTACAGCTGTCTGACAGTCCATGTTTGTTATTGAACAAGTCAATTGTGGACTCCTTAAGTGTTTAATTATGTTGGAAGGGTTTACTGAAGTTTATTCAGAACTCTAGTACCGGTGCCAGCCTTGACAGCGAAATGTCTTTTATCTTCGGAATTCTGAAAGAAAACATTAAAAAACATCAATATCAAATTTACAAATCTTTCTATATGAGATTACTTTAGACAAAATTAAAAACAGAAAAAAGCTTACTTAATTCTTAATTAATTAATTCAAGAGAATATTTAAATATATTTTTGCGTTTTAATGTTTTTTTATATTCAAAATTAAAGATATTATTTTAGAAATTTGTAAAAAAGATATTTTTTTACATGCCCCTAATTTTATTATTGACCGATTGAATTTTGCTTTAGTAGTTCTAATGTGCTTCTTAAAAAAAGAAAAACCTTACAAATCACAATATTAGCAATAATAGTAATATTTAAATGGGATCAAATAATGAACGGTTGGAGAAGTATCAGGCGCTAGTCATATATCATGTACAGTACATGAGTATACTTTTATATGATGGTTATAATACTCTGCTCCAGGCCTTAACGTTAATTGTTCGTACCTTGACCTTCAATTGAAACTTTGGTGACTCTATGATACAGAAGTATTACTTTTGTACTGTGGTTATGTTACTCGGCTACAGGCTTTTGGTGTTCGCATCACGACCTTCACTTGCCACAAGTATAATTAATATCTTAAATTTTATTAAATATTGCATAATTGTGAGCATATTTAAATTTACTTTACTTGTTTCAACAACGCCGAAAAAAATCAACAATGATTATGATCTATTAGATATTTCATTCATATATATTTTTATATAGATAGCTTATAAACTGAAAATATTTTTAATTAAATAAATATATAAAAGATTAAAAATAACGTTTTATGTTTTTTAAAACTTCAAATGGTTTGCAAATCGTTAATATTATCATGTAAAAAAAGTTCCTTTGGAATATACGAACAGTTTTATTTATGGGAAACTGTCTATGTCTTACAGCATAATTCATTTTTCATAAATCGAATACGATAATTTATCTATTTTGATTCTCAGATAAAAACTAATACTCTTATTATCTTCAAAGCCCAATATTAGGGCTCTCAAATAATATAATATAAATGCACGATAATGTTTCTATACTATTTCAATGTTGAAGCCGAATTTCAATTAATTATATAAATCTTTGTACTTAATTTGTAGTGGTATTCAAAATGATTGACATTTCTCTTTATTTTTGTTTTGACTTTGAGACAAAACAAGTAATATAAAAAATAAAAAAAAATCAATTGCTATTTAGGTAATCAAAGAAAATTTTATTTTAGTTACTTTTTATTAAATGAAATTTTTTTATAGAATATTTGTAGTGTCATCTGTTGGTTCTGAACTGAAATATTCTCATATAGGCAATATTATAAACTTCCTTAATTTAATTTTTATTAAAATAATGATTGAAAAAAAAGTATTAATATCAAATTAACACTACAAGTTTAAAAATATATATTTGAACTTGAATGGATGAGTAAAAAGTACTTTATTAACGATTGAAAATTTGAACAAGATATATATAGGAAGAGTGTGAATATTAGGAGTTAAAAATATTTTGTTTTTGCGTATATTACTTAGAGAAAAAGCAGAGGAACGATTTTTTAAAGAATGGGAGCAAAAAAAAGTACGCATGAAAAATAAAAACGCATGGTTATTAAAATCATATGACTGCATGGCTTATTGTGCAGACATATAGAAATGTAACAATTGTAAAACACTCTCAATCACATGCTTGATAATACAAGGAATGTTTATTAATACAAAAAAAAACGAAATGCAGATAAACTACCCATGAGATTTTCGGGACCATACCCATGGGAAGACCATAGGGAAAAATCTTCGGCAATAAAAAAATATAGTTCAAATTTTGAGCACCAGAGGGAACTTTTTAAAAATTCTTTATAAATAATAATTAAATCTATTAAGATACTTATATTCAAAGCCTGAAATTAATTCTGAATACCTTTGACATTTTTAAGGTGTAATGTGGAAGTGTGGAAATATGCATGCCAGCTCAGGGGTAGTCCTTTTCATCTAATCACGGTTCAAAATTACGAGGTCCGTCCCGAAATAGCCCTAGTGCTGCTTTAAAACAGATAATTAATATTACTAAACTAATTAAGCTAAATTTGTCATTGTTAATCATGTTCTTACAGAAGAATGTTTAAACCAGAAAAACTGAATTGGAAATGGTAACAACTACTTAGCTGCATTTTATGAATACCGTCTTTTAAAGAAATTGTGGAAAAGGTCCACATCGAAGACATGTTCGATGAAAATGATTATGAAATTGATCGAATGGGTATAGAATGTTTCATAAAAATTCTTTAAGTATAATGTCTAGAGGGTGTTTATAACGAGAGTTATCACTTTCGTTATAAACTCTTTGTAATTTCCTGTTGAAATCTATCAAAAGTTATTCATTCAACATTAGTTATGGAAGATTGTTTAAAATTTGTTTTGACTATTTAAAAAGCGTGTTATTTCTGTAAAATCTGACTTCCGATATAAGATCAATAAATTCATGAAACTGTTGATTGTAAGATTTATCTTTATTTAATGACTAAGAAATATTAAAAGAGAAAGCTTTAAATAACTGATAATTGTTAAAATTAGAATTTTTGACGGGAAAAAGTTACTATGGATAAAATATGGAAATACTATGAATACAAATTTTAAATATAACTTTAAAATATAAATTGAATAATAAAAATGGATGTTATATCGATTACTATTTTATTCGCCTCTACTGATTTGTTATAATTTTTTCCTTCTGTATGACTGATTGTAGCAGTAAACTTGTTTTTTTTAGTTTAGAAGCTTTTATTTTTTAAATATTGATAATACTATCAATGGATTTATTGGCATAAATTGCCTTTTCTTATGTTAAGAATTTATGAATTGCAGATACAAAAGTAATGAGGAAGTTCTAGACATTTTTCACGAAATTAAAGTAATCTAGAATAGATAATGTTATTATCTCTTTATTCTTGAAAATATATTTTCTTTTGTAAATCACTCTTTTACACTGGCATGTCAACTTTTTAGTTACATTTATGTTACATTCATTATGTCGTTGCTGAAGATACTTAGCATAATAATATATAATCAAATAACACTCATATTACTTTGAAAATTGACCTTCATCAAGTAAACGTTTTAGAAAATTTCATATCAGAATATAAATAAATAAGTAGCCTAAATAACAAAAAATTATTGTACATAATTAACGGGAATTACAAAGAAATATTAAAATGGGTATATGAAGAAATTGTAAATATACATTTATGAAGATTTTGCATATAAGGGAATGTTAAATTCATTACTTGTCGAATTTCAATGATAAAAACTCTATGCCTAGTGAATCTATACCCTCCTAAGAGAAAGAGAGTTAAATTGGCTGATATCCAACTGGGAGTGTGGGTTAATGGGTATTATGTCCATTTATTTGGATTATGACCACTCATAGAAAAGCCGGATTAAGATTCCGAGAATCACATGCATAGGACTCCGGTGAGCAAATAATCTCTGACAGAAAAAAAAGAGATGATATATGGCCAGGAAAATACTTTACGATTAATTTGATAGAAGAGACACACATATTCGGTAGTAGATAACATACACATATTTTGTTGACGAGGAGGTTTTAATTTTTGTTATATTTACATAATCCGTGTGCTATAATCATGCAGGGTGAAGCAAAAACTTGGACAAAATTAATACATCATAGAATTAAAGTTAGTTTATTTATTTTTAAATATCTTCTCATTTCTTTTTATATAACATTTAAATTATAACATATTTTAAAATGTATCTTTTAGTTTATGAACTGAGTTTTGGACTTTTTACGTCAAGCAAAGTATATGCTATTTTAAAGTTGGAAATTGAACAATGTAAATTCGTTCGTTTGCTTGATGCGTCTCGGCAAACAGTATAAGATGCAATCTATCGTTTTAAAGAGCTTGGTAATGATGTTCAAAGTCCAGGAAGTGAACTAAAACGTAATTTGTGCCAATTCCGTTGTCGTAAAGTTATCAAAAAGCGAGTTCAAAGAGGGTCGAGGGTTTCCAAGAGAATGATCGCTCATGAGCTGGAAATGACTGTTAAGTCAATGAAAGGACTGATAAGTGCAAATAATAGCAACATCAGAGTTTGGGCTGAAGCTTTACAAGGTCCAAAAAGTTCAGCTCCTCACTAAGGTAAACAAATTCGAGCAGCTCCAGAGACGCCGAAAACTTTTAAAACGGGTCGCATGTTAGCTGTGTGAGATTTCTCTTTACTAATAAGAATAATAATACTTTTTATAATCCAAAATTTCCGAATACCTGTAACTGTAATATCTGGTTTGAAAACGCACCAAGCGCTTCAGCAACTGTAGAACATCTCAAGAATCCAAAGTCGGTCATAATCTGAGATGGAATTTGAGAAAGCAGTTAAACCTACTCTGGTCTTTGTGGATGAGGGAGCTAAAATAGTTCAAAAAAGGTACCAGAGGGACAATTTAGAAGCTGTTATATTTCCATGAACCAAAACGCATTTCGGTAATGGAAAGTGAATTCAATAACATTCTGCATCAATTAACAAGGCTAAAAAGGCATATTGGTGGTGGAAGAAACATTTTCTGGACGTGATACCATCTGGAGAATAAGCAGAATATTCGCCGAATCCCAATCCTGTGATTAAAATGCATGGTCCATTTTGTTGTCTAAGGCTTACACTACACGACATTCTAAAGCAATGACTTCTAAGGGAATGGGGTGGATTAAAGGAAGACGACTTGCGTCCCATTACTGAAAATTTCAATAAGAGTTTGAGTTTGTGCATCAGTACAAAAGCCAAAAACTTTGAAGGCAATTAGTTTTATTTAACAGTAAAAGTCTACTCTTATTATTATTCGATATATTTTTAATTTATTTATTATTATTCATAAATCAAATTTTAAGTTTATTAAAATTTGTTTGCCGCAAATTGTATATGACTTCCTTTTTTCACTTTCCTTCCTTGTAAGACAAAGCATTAGTATTATTGATACGCATAATGAATTGTTAAAATGTATATAATATATGATTGACAATGAATTATTGGTTTTCATAATCTAAATTTAGGAAACATCTCAAGAAATACAGATATACTTCTTGTTAAGTGTTTCAAATTCAAAAATCAAACCAAAGAGGAAAATCAGCTTTCCATTTTCTTTTAAGTCACTAATTCTCGTTGGTAAGGAGAGTTAGAGAGCAGCGTACTATGTTATCAAATAACCCTCGTAAAACTATAAAGAGGAATTTCCATCAAGAATCTGTCTTTGAAAATTCCATATTAAAACAGCAGCTTGTAAATTATTTATCGGCATAACAAGAGATATTGATTGGTATTACGTTGAATTATTTTTTCCACTTTGGAAGCTTCTTTTAATTGGTATTCTTTCTCGAACTTTAAAAGCAAAATCTCTTTGCAAGTTTCCTCACTTAATAAGTCGTCTTATGTGCTCGGTAAACATAATAATCTAAATCTGTTAATGGACATTTAGCAGACGTTTTCTTTTCAGACTTTTTATAACTGCTACTATTTTTATTTCATTTAAAATATTTTTAAAAGGTTAAAAGCAAATGGTTTTTATTAATATTATTGGTGCGATCGTAGTTTAACCCCCTGCTTGGCGCGCTTTTCAAAAATCGCCAACCACGAAAACCATAACCTTAGAACATAAGAAAAGGAAAACCATAAAGTTGCCCTCTTTGGTGAATTATTGCCAACTTGGCAAAGAAGGGGGTTAAACTACTAATCACCCATATTATTTAGTTATATATATATATATTTTGTATAACAGCTTTTGATCAATTGGAAACTTTTTGGAATCTGGCAATGCTTGAAAAAATTGACGTGAAGTGAAAAAAAAATAAATAAGCCAATGGAATTCTAAAATGTTTGGAGTATTATTTTAGTTTTAAGAATTTAAGACGCTCAGCTTGCTATAGTTTGAAGCTTAAGGAAACGGGTAGTTTTCTACAAAGCAATCAAAATTATGAGTATGAGATCTTTATTGGTATCGGCTTTCCTTTGTATTCATCCGCTATGAAATCATTCCTCATTATTATCAGCAAAAGTTTTAGAAGAAAAATCTAAATGAATTTGCACTTAATGAACCTTTGTTTCTTATATTGCAGCCATAAAATGGGAAGTTATTAAAACTATGCCAGCATGGTTTTGAGCCCATCTGAGAGAAAAAAGCTGATAAAATTTAATTTTTTTTCTCTGTACCATTAATGGATTGCATGAAATGACCATCATTTATGAGCTGCACAAGATGAAAACTGCGAGTATCTCTTTCTTTCTCTTTTAGTACTTACACCATTCAATGCTTGGTCTTATGAAGACTGAGCAAAGATTATCTTAATGTAGAGTTTACATGAGAGCACTTTATAATTCCTGACTGTATCTGCTGGGGAGGTAGTGACATTTTTTTTTCTCATCAACAATTATGTATTTTTGTAACAGGAACACAGTTTTTCTACTCATACAATATTGTTTAGTTCTATATTTCTAAAAGAAAAAGGAAATTTTTTCTGACGCTCTTGCTGAAGTTCCTTTTTAATGAGTAAAAAACATCCATGATAATTTTTCTACAGAGAATTTGTAATCGACTATAAATAATTTATCCATTAGAAGTTTTTAAAATATCACTCTCTGTCATTTTTTAAAACTTTTTTCATAACTAAAGAGGAGACATTAAAAGTTTATTTAAAAAAGCAAATTAAAATTTTGCTTCCTTAAAACACTAAAATTTGGTCAAGCGTACTTTTAATGAAAGTCCTTTTTTTCTTTTTCCCTCTTTTATAACCCACCATGACAGATTTTCTTTCTAAAAATCAATTATAATCTTGCGGTGAGCTTTCACTTTTTAGATCTTTGGTAGGAGAAACAAAAGAAAAACCTTCATTTTTTGAAGCTTTCTTATTAAAAAAAACTAAATTTATCGGATGCGAACTTTCTAATTTAAGGAAAAGAGATTAGAAAAAGGACTGCATCTGTCGTTAAAGAAGTAAAAAAAAGACAGAAACGAAGTAAAAAATGCGTTATCTATCCTTTTATACGAACAAACCGCATACTTTCTCTTTCAAAAGAAAAATTTAGATAAAAAATTATGCATTTTTGCTTCCTTTTATTTGTTTTTTAAAGACTTTTTTCCGTTCTTGTTTCTGGCTCTGGAAACAGGAATCGATCATACTCTTTTCTGAAAACACGACAAAACTGGGCTCAGGCGCGCTTAACGGCAGGAATGATCCCCGATAGAGTTGGCTGGCGCCGTGCTCGCTATTAGTGCTCCACTTGATTTCCATCCTCTCACTGGCAGGTCGTTATCGGAGAGACGCTGTCATTGGCAGAGAGCAGCAGTTGTTCGCGAGTGATGAACGGCGGTCGACAGCCGCTACTCCTGCCTTATTAGAAGTCATGTTTCATACTTTGTCTTCTGTCTTCGGTTCTCCTCCAAGCTTTGTGAAATATGCGGGGAGATTTCTTTCTCTCTATCTCTCCCTCTCTAAACATTTCCTTTGCCCCCTAACCGTTTCAGTTTATTTATTGTTTACTTTTCTGCCAGAAAATTAAACTTGCACAGTATAAATACAATTCATATCATGACAGTTGCAATCGCAAATAAAACTGTATTTCTGATTGCAACTTTAAACTGTGCAGCTTAACTGTGCAACTTAAACTTATAAATGCAGAATAGAAAAAAAAAAACTTACAATTTTATTTTTATCATTTCATCCTCAAAATATATGTTTATATTCAAGTAATATAGAGTTATAAAATGTATTTTTCAATGATATAAATATTTGCTGGTATTCTGGAATAGAGATAGCGTGCCTTCCTCGTGATTTGAGCGTCCAAGTTTCGAATCCCCGTTAGAGCATGCTTGCTCTTATGTAAACTATCTGTGACGTGTGTGTATTTGCCCTCCTGTCAAAAGGGGGTATGCAAGCGTATGTGAAGAGTATGTAGTTAAGTCGTATTCTTGACATTAGTTGGTGCTACGTCAAAATCAAGAGACGCTATTTCGGCTTAAAATAGCGAGTTGTCCATACCAAATGTCATTAGTAACAACAACAAAATCAGTATATAAAGGATTGAGAGGGAAAAAAAGTACATCTTAAGGATTTTCTTAAAATGATGCTGTTATTAGTTTTCAGTATCTCTAAAATGTTCTAGATGTCTTGGTTCTAGGATGAAATTAAATGAAATTGCTAATAAAGATTTCGGTCAAGCATTGGAAGATAATGGGGTATGTATTTCATGTTCCGAGGTTTTCAGTTCATTAAAAGCCAATTTTGGTTCAGAAAACATAATATTTCTATGAAAATTTAATAAGAATGTATAAAAATATTTCTAAAAAATCAGAATTTAATTGTTATTACAAGATTATGCTTATTTTTGTTCTAAATAAATTAATATTGGGCAATAAAAAATAATAGAAATTTTAAAAAAAAAAAATAAGCCGTGCAAAATTATATATATATATATATATATATAAATAAAGTCTTATAACTAGTTCTTAACTGTAGGAGGATATTTAAGCATAGAAAATTGAATATATACTTCTTCTTGTGTACATCAGACAACCCCGTCGCCATCGAACGTAGCATACTGCTATGTTCAATGGTAGCGGGGTCTTTCGGCTGCGACAGGATACGTTACTGTCGATTGTGATCTTTTGCAATATCTATCCTTACATTGCCCAAATATGCCAAACTGATATTCTTTTCGAGTAATTTACTCCAAAGTGGTGAAATACTGGCCATCTCTTTTCAAACAGTTGGCATATTACTGACAATTATTGACATCATTTCTTTCAGAGTCCTAAGATTACCTTGTGCCATCTGCACTGAACTCAAGTCGTTATTTGCAACTTTGAAGATGTTTTCTATGTTCGGAGATATCTGTGCATTGCTTTAAATAATGGTAAACATCACCGATTCCTCCACAAATGTATTTATTTTTCTGCATTCTTCCAAAATTGAATAGACGCTTGTCTCATACTCACAATGCGTTTTAGCGAAAAAAGTATATTAAATCTCTTAAAGTATTCGTGACTTTTCTTTTACCAACCTAGTAATATCCAAACAGGTAAATAATTAGGAAACGACCTTATAATCAAATAATTGGTGAATATTTTTACTTTCTCATACACGTAGGAAAGAGAAAATACATCAACCGTCAAAATTCGAACTTGAAATTTTAATCAACCTTCGGGTTTCAGACCTCCAAAAAGTCAGGAGAACGTTCGTCTGCCTGTGACAGAGATTTTTCCTAATTTGTATTTGGTCTTTATATCAAATATGCTGATTTCTATCAATTTTTAAGTAAAATCTATCAAGTTTTAAGTAAGAAAATTAAAGTAATCAAATTTTAAGTTAGAGTAAGCGCATCTGTACGTTCAAATATGATAATAGTTAGCTTAACTATTATCATATTTGAGCGTAACTGAATGCGATAACTACTAAACGAAAATATCTGGGTGAATAATATTCTGTACACGTATTTAAAATCCATGTGTTAGACACCTGCTTAATTTTGAGGCAAGTCCAACTATGCTTCTGATAGTCTGTCCGTCTGTACGTTCGGAAAACATTAAATGCGATTATTTGAAAATTTAAATATATCAAATTTAGTATAGAATTTTGTGACTACAGGTGCAGTTTTGTATCAAATATTTGAAAGATGCAACTGATATCAGATAAATTTCAAATTAGATACTAAAATAATATGATTTTCGGGAAAATATATTAAAATTCTATCAATTCTAAATTTTTTTGAAAATAAGTTTTAATAGTATTTTTTAATTTGTTTTATTTGAATAATACTTAATTTTAAATTTCTTTTATTGCAATGTATTTATTAAGAAAATTTATTCTAGTTCAATAATAATTAAAAATCAAATTTGAATAAAAATAAATTTCTTTAATTTTAAAGCTTCCAGACATTTTTTAATATTGTGGAAATAAATGATTCAATTTTTATTCTTCAAAAGTAATTTTTAATAAAATCAATGTAATTTATCTTGATAAGAATTAACATTTAAATTAATGAAGAAATTATAATATTATAAGGGTTTTACACTTTTAATGTTTTTATTCAAACGAAAAGAGAAATACAAATAGATAAGATATGCAAACTAATGAAAACCTTCAATTACAAAATGTTAATTTTTTATTCAAACCATTCCATCAAAAGTTTTTTTTATGTTTAATTAGTAAATTAGTTCTGTACTTATTTCTTAGAATTCAGAAATTATGTTTCGTTTGCACACCAACAAATCGAAAAATTAGAATATTAAAGATATAATTTACATATACTAAGAAAGAACAGATAAATAAAAACAAATTAATTTTACAATTTCTATTCAATTCCTTTGATTGAACTGTCTTAAAAATATTTTTAATAATGATATTATAAGATTTATTGCGCATTATAAAAATGTAGAATATTTATATTCATTTTTTCCTTTTTATTTTCTTGCTTCAGCCTTTATATTTTTTTAAAGAAAATATTTTAAAAATCCCAGAAAGTTTGAAACCTCCAACTAGCGTTAAAAAATGTCAAAAAAAATGTTTGAAGTAAGAAGCATTAAAATGAAGAAAAAAAATGGTTGCTATAAATGAATTTATTATTGTTCTCTGATAGCTGTAAATAATTAAAAAAGTCTTCTGATGTTAACAATAAGTATTATATAAAAAACCTCTGACTTAATAAATTTTATTTTTATATTATCTAATTGATTTGATGATGACAGTGTTCGGAATTTGATATGTGTTAATCATTAAAAGAGACTTTTGTTATTCTCAAGAACGAAATAAACTAAACTTGCTCTTAGACTTTCTTTATTTTTTTCTTTTTTAATTCAAAAAGTCTGATAGTGTGATGTAGTTTTTTCAAAAAAATCTAAAAATAGAATTATATTATTTTTTTTGTGTACTTGCACAAGAAGGAAATATTGGCCCTTATATCAAAAAGTTACCAACAAAATGCATTTAAATTCTTTTGATATTTCCTTAGCATAATATATATAATTTATGCTACATATAAAAAAACATTTTCGCACTTCATATGATAATAGATTTTACTTTTTCATATCACAATTTTTTGTTACTAATTGCTTTTTTTCGTCACAACGTGTTAATGATACAGAAGAAATAAAATTCCATTCATCTTTCTTTTAATAAAAATTGCCTTAATAAGGAGCTTATGAAACTTTTCAAAGAAATTATTACTTGAAAAATATTTTTTTAAACATTATTGCAAGAAGCAGTTGCAAAAAAGGATATTTTCTATAGGAAAATAATTTTGAAAGAATTTATACAATTCAGTGAACTTTTGAACTAAGTAAGGTTTTGTGTACACGCAGGAAAAAAGAAATTAATGTTCTTAGCTATTCAGTGAATCAATGTTTTTTTTTTATTTCATTTACTAATTATTCATAAAAAGCGGGAAAAGATAAATTGGAGCAGCAAACATAAAAATTCACGTCTGAGTTAACTTTTATCATCTATGGCGACAAAAGATTTTTATTTTTTGGAACAAACCCACCCAACTCAGTGGAACTTTGACTTTGTTAAAACGAAACAAATGATGTCCTTTGATTCATTTATAATGAACGCTCAATGCATTTAGAATAAAAGGGCTGTGAAAGAACTTTTCAAACTATGTCGCTGAACAACAGATCAAAGAAAAATAAGCAAAACAGTGAAAGGGAAACAATAATGAAAATGAGTGATGAAATGCTTGAGATATTTAAGCAACCACAACTGATAAACAATGAACTCAGAGACATAATTTATTTTCTAATCTCGTTCCTATCAGATATTTGGCCATTTGTTTATAAGAAATGCATCATTTATATGTAAAAGGAGTGGTTATTAAACTAATTATCCAATAAAATATTGCTTTTTAAATGGATAAATAAAAGTGTCGATAGGGATGATGAATAGTAAAATATCGACAAGAAAATCGATTAAAACCTTCAATTCAAAGAGTAAAAATATTTGATAACGTTTAGTAAATATTTAAAAAATTATATTAATGGCTATTGTAAGTATTTTCAAAAGTTCTCTGAAATTTAGTAAATTGAAAATATTATAAAACTGCATTGGGAAATAGTCAATATACCAAAAGAAATGTTCGAAAGTTTGTTACATTTTTTAAAATAATAATTGTTTTATAAATTCTTTTCTAGAGTCAACTTTTAGTTTAAAATTAGTTTTGAAATTAAAGAAAATTAATGTATCTAATATCTGAATCACAGTACTCCATTTGATTTTTCTATTAATTGAGAATTTAATAAAATGCAGTAGCTAATCACAAACAATAAATCTTTCTACCTAGATAAGCTTGATATCAGAAGGCTTCAATACAATCAGAAGACTTCAATGTTTTTTAACATAAAAAATGTTTATCTAATTACTTCTATTAAGAAAAATAAAAATAAAATTCATCAATTAAGATAGCCTATCATTTTTTTAAATATGAAATGTCAGAAACAGTTTCAAAGTTATTATAAATTTTAAAAAAACTGCATAAGATCCCACAAATGTTAACATTTCCGAATCATTTCTTAAAGAAAATAATGGCTCTTTCGACTAGATATCTGTAAACATAATAAAACTAAATGCAATCAATTTTGTCTTGCCTTGATGGAATTTAAATGGGCACTAGCCGCAGTGGTATTTGGATAAAAAATAAGTATTTCTTTTTTGAAAAAAATCAATCAGCATTGCGGGTTTTTTCACGGTAGCAACGTTCACATCTCCCAGGCGTCGTATCTGAGGATTTAACATCACATTTGTGTTAGTGAGACCTTTCCTAGATATTTCCTCTTTCAAAAAAAAAGGAAAGCAAAAGTTCAAATAAAGAAAATATTCTAGCACTTCTGGGAAACGAAAGCTTTAAGAATTGTAAAACGAAAAAAAGAGCAAGGATTTTTTTGAAAGACGAGAAAAAACTAGGTAAAAACATGAAAGAATCAAGAAATGTGTTAGAAAGCTTTGCACAGACTCCTAAATAAATCAGTAATGAAAAGGTGAATCTAGCAAATAGACACTAATTTAACAAGTTGTTCGTGTAAATCTGAATAGAAACAATCGATACAAAATTTAATCATTTTAATGCTGATGATTTTTCTAGAAATTTTGCAATTTCCATGTGTTGATGCCGATGATGACCAGTGGCAAAATTATTTTTATAAACTTCGGAAAAAAAAGGGAATTAAAAGTTTTATAAGAAAAATAATTTTCAAGTGTTATAAGGAAGATGAATTAGTTTTGTATTCAAGTAAAAAACATTTCTGGCTCTGCAGTTTTTCCAGATATGAGTGTAGAAACACTAGTTTATATTTCAAAGACTTTATTAAATTTCCAGTGGCAACAATAATCAAACAAAGTAGAATAATGTCATCCTTTGTATTTGTATTCTTATGTACATATATTTAAGTACATTAAAGATTAACTTTTTCATTTATCATGTATGTTTGTGAATAATAATGAATTTGTGATTCATTTATCTTGCATCATTGTGATTTATTTCTCTTGGATCATTTGTGATTTATTCATCTTGGATCATTGCGAATATTTATGAATCTGTGATTTATTTATCTTGTATCTTTGTGAATAATCATGAATCTTTGATTTATTCATCTTGTATCTTTGTGAATAATAATAATTCTGTGAATCATTTATCTTGTATCATTGCGAATAACCATGAATCTGTGATTTATTCATCTTGTATCATTGCGAATAATCATGAATCTGTGATTCATATTTCTTATATCATTGCGAATAATCATGAATCTGTGATTCATATTTCTTATATCATTGCGAATAATCATGAATCTGTGATTCATATTTCTTATATCATTGCGAATAATTATGAATCCGTGATTCATTTATCTTGTATCATTGCGAATTTAGTGTTTAAATAAATTGATAAACATTAAGATAAATGTCTGTAACTTTATAAACACGAAACAAAGTTTTACAATACAAAAAATATTAATAAAACAAATTTTAAAGCCACATCTTTTTATCATTATTATTTTTAATAATTCTATGGAGCAATCTAAATCCCCAATATATTTGGCATATCCATACCTTCTTTTTGGGAGACGAAGTAATAAAAATCCTGTTTCAGGAGAAAAAATTATAATAAAAATATATTATTCTGGTTATGGCCGAATTCATAGATTGAGATAATAAATCAACTTAATAAATGTGCAGTCATGAAATAATAAGTTAATAAAATCACTTATTAACATTTCAAAAATAGTTTCATCAATGTCCCCATTCTTCCTTTATTTAATACTTATTCTTAATGGTATTTGCTAATATGTTTTCCTCGAGTGTATTATTTTCTTTTTCTTTTTGATTTGTACGTTTATTCCTTTGTATAGTTAAAAATAAAATGTAAAACAAATGATGAAGCAAGAATGCTTCCGCATTGATTTTTCACCATGGGATCAAATAAATTTTAGCCACAAAAGGGATTATAGTATTATTTGCAAATAATATCACACAATTAATGAAAATATACCTTTTTTCCAAATGCCAAATGCTTCATAGATAAGAGGGAAATGCGATACTATGGATTGTAGTTCTATAAATAAATGTATAGAACGTCCTGTTTCAGTTTTTGCTTTAGGTTTTGCTTTTATCTCTATTATTCATTCATTATTTTTTGTTCCATTTTTATTCCTAATGCGCTTCTTGAATTGCACCTTTTTCTTTACTTTTATAGTCTTTGTATTACAATTTCTTCTTTATTCATCTATGCATTCAAATGTTAAATCATTTTTCTATTCCTCTCAAATTTCGTTTCGGCTCCCCTTTTGTTTTATTTTTTATTTTATATTTTACTTGAATTTTTTTTTATTATTTACTTATTATTTTTATACACAGAGAGAGGTCTATGATAAATCATGAAATTATTCAGCGTACAAATAAATAAGGGGATTTTGAAAATATCACATGATAAATTGATCAGAAAAAATACTATCGATATATAAAATACGTGACAGCCAAGGAATTAAATTTTGAACTTTAAAATTTAATGACCCAATATTTACTTCCAAAATACTACTATAGGCAGTTAAAAAATTCTAAATGAAAAATGTGTACAAAATGTATATCAAAGTATATATCAAATAAAATCAAAGTAGTTTTGAACATTTTTTTACATCTGTTAAATTTATATTTATACATACCAGCTTTGGATATTTTTTTTTACTTTGATTATTTAAAAACATTTTTAAATGCCAAATTTTGATTTATTATTTTGCCCATAAATTGGAATATAATCTACATTTTTTTTCCTTTTAAAATTGTTCTGTTCCTTGTAATTTGTTTTCAGATTTATATTTGCCTTATTTTGCAAATAATTGCTCAAAAACATATTTATTACTATTAAAAATTAAACCAATAATTCATTAGTTTAAAAAAATTGTACATGCTTTCATCTTCCATGATTTACTGTTTCATAAGATTTTACATTTAAAATTACTATTATGTTTACAATGAAATTAATTTCCTTTAATGTTTGGCGAATGGTAAAAATTTTCTAATTTAAATAAGGCATAAAATTTACCCTGTTTTAAATATAAAAGTAGCAAAAAGATGTTACATTCAAAAATATAAATTTAACAAAAATTTTTAAATGAAAAAATATGGATAAGCGTTTGAAACCAAGAAATATAAAGTTTATTGCAATTTTTCAAAATAAATTTCCATTAAGATACATTATGAAACTTGAAATGAATATTTTTGCAAATAATCTATTTTATCTCTTTTCCATTTAATATTTAAAGAAAAAGAGTACAGGAAATCAAACATTATTTACATATATACTGATATGCATTCAAAAAGCTTCTTAATGGGTACCTATAATATAAAATACCTTTAACTATTCGTTTATTTTAGCTAAATATTCTTAGAAATGTCTTTTCACAGAATTTATTTTACTGATCATCTAAAATCATATTTAAAAAAAAGACTAAATTTCTTTGATTAAGGATTTATTAAAGAGAAAAATCTCTTAGAATAACATAAAAGAAAAAAATTGTTCTCGTCAGAACTCCCAAAATCTTTTCAAAGGGTTTTCTTATAACAATATTTGTATCTGATCAGCAGCAAAAAGATTAGAAGAATTCATTAGGATAGAATTTTATCCAATAAGAAATAAAAATATATATAGTAAGTTATAAAAGCAATTAAAATATATTGAATTAAAAATAATACTTCACGATATTTTGCTTTTTTTTCTATAAAATAGAATAATAATTAAATTTGCGGTTTTAATTTGAGGTGTCAAATACGCTTTTTATTTTATAACTTAACTTAAAACTCATTTAATCTAATAAAGACATCTTTTTGAACATTATTGCTTTCAAATTCAAAAAAATTAGATTAACGTCTAATGAGTTTAAGAATTCTTAAATTCATGAATTCATTAAATTTTATCTAATTATATGGCAAATTTAAAGTAGAAAATTGGTTCATTATGTAGCATTTTATATAATTATTTAATTATAATATAAAAATCCATTATTGAAAAAAATTTGCTATAGGAGTAAACTGCAGATTCTTATTATTTTAGATTCATAGCAGTTTCTTATTATTTTTCTTATTACGGCAAAAGCAATAACACACTTATTATTTTCCCCTTATTTTTTAAGCATATTCTTGAAAAATAAGGTGAAATTTATAAACCGTTTTCTGATAAGAATATAAAATATTATAGGCTGAATCATTCAATAATTATTTTAATTTCCTTTCGGTAACTTTATTTAATATTTAACGTCTTTTATAGATTATTTTATATTTCAAATAAATGCATATAATAATAAATTATGTATTGATACATCTTAATGTTACTAACTACAATTTTTTGTGCATTTGAAGAATTTTGTTTAAAATACACGATGCTATTCCATGGTAAAAAGAAAAAAAAACCTTACATTCAATCTTGCATCTAAGGTTATATTGTTTTTTCACAACTATAATGTTGCGTAATTTTTTATTTAAATGAATTGAAAGTTTTAGGAGAATTTGAAGTTGGTGTGGGGCACTGGGCATCTATCTTACACACCATTATTTCACGTCCATCCACATTTCTGCTTTCGACATTTACCGATCATTATTGCTCTGTAAGTGATGATAATGATTTAATTCTATTGAAATATTTACATAAACATATTTGGCATAAGTTTCTTTAATATTTTTT
>JAOUZG010034239.1:431856-445434 GCA_026289955.1 Argiope argentata | reverse complement strand
GTGTGTGTGTGTGTGTGTGTGTGTGTGTGTATGTATATATATATATCGTGTTGAAAGAATAAGATGGGTTAATTAGAAAATTTGAAACCTAATTAAAAATAACTTTCACTTGCATATTTTAAACTTTTATAATGTGATAAAAATATTTCATAATTTCGTTTTAATTCTTAATTATTTTAATTTTATTTAATTACTACTAATTCAATTCTCGTTTTTTATGGCTTTGATATATAAAATCTAAAGATTTGTGGTTAATTAGTAACATTGTATCATTACACCATTTGAAAATAACGTTAAATTAATTGATGGTAGTAAAAAGCTATAGAAATTGTGTTCAAAATTCATTGTGAATGAAGGGAAATTTCTGAAAATTGTTTGTGGAACTTAAGAGCTTTGCCAAATTCTACCAAATCGTGCCAAAAAGCAGAGAACTCACCAAATTTTTAATTTAAAATATTGCTAGGTTACCAAATTTGGTTTTGGTTTACCATATTTATTAAATTTTTAAAAACTCACAAATTGGAAATTGTACCTTTTGAACAACCTGTTTATAATTTAGTATAAATTCTCTTGAATTGTACCTTACAACTATTTAATACTTTAAATTTAGAATAAATGCATTGAATTGTACCTTATAACTGTTTTGTACTTTAAATTTTATTTAGTTTGATTATATTAACGTTCCGATGTAAAGCATTACTAGGTCCTTTTTGGAACGAACCTCCTAACTTTGAGCTATGCTCAGATGACGAGCATGAAGCCTGAGATGGCATCCCCCCTCTCCACACTAGTTCATCAACAAAATAGGGGAAAAAGATTTTCTATTAAAAATAGGGATATGCGATGATTCATGATTTCTTTAAAAAAAATTACATTCTCTTAGGAGTTTTCTCAACTTTTGAAAAATAATACAATGCAAATAATGAAGTTTTAATTTGGAATAAAAGTACAGGAATAATTTTGAAATGTGCATCTTTATCTTATAATTTAAACATCTTACTGCCTTTAGACTGTATTCGACACACATTATTAACAATAAGTTTCACAAAATTTCTATAATCAGGAGACGTTCATTAGTAAAAAGAAGTGAATTTATAATCATTTATACATGGCGTTAAGATGCATTTTGGAAGAAATTGAAGTATCTATCAATATTCTAAACTTTGAATTACATAATATTTTCAAATCAATCCAAAATGTGATTATAACGAAAAATTTCAAAATTATTCATGATTGAGTATTTTAAAAGAAAAAGTTTGTCTCTAATCTCCGAAAGCAGCTTTGTAAAAAATTTTACAGTTCTGAAGTAACATGACAGACGTATTAAACGGAAAAAGAAAGTTTTGAATATCATGAAACTAAAAAAATCAAGTAATAAAAAAATAAAAAATTCCTATTTAAATAACAAAGAATTTTTTTTTTATTTAAGTTACCTTTCATAAATGATTACAATTAATATAAATAATACATGAAAAAATTATTGAATTTCGCAAGGATTTAACTCTTGTTCTTCATCCTCACAGAAAAAATACTGAAATCTTTGTTTTTTACCGATTGAGACACTGCCTGTTGATTCCAATTTCCCTTACAAACTGCTTAAACTCTATTTAACGTATTAACTCTTTGACTTCTGAGCCGGCCCAACCAGCCGTGCAAATAATATGCTGCAAGACCAGTTTTTGTTTCAAACGATGAGAGCAGGATGTAAAACGAATTATCAAAAGGGATATTTCCACTTTACATCAGGCACTTTTTTAAAAAACCGAAATCGGCAATCCGGCATAAAATTTATGCTGTAGTCTGGACTTGGTCAGCAGTGAAAGGATTAAAACTTTATTTGTTTATTTAATTAATTAATATTTAAAAAACTGTATTAGCTAAAAAGTTTAAAAAGTATTTGAAACTAATAATAGGAATTGAAAAATGCATTTACAATGCTTAGCCATTTTTGATTGATTTGATGGACATTTCTCCTCATCACGAATTTTTAAGCGGTTATTAATGTCCTCACCCTAAAGTATAATAATTTTAACCGCTAAACAATTTGAAGATAGTTACAATTTTAACATCTTATTTGAAGTAAAGAGTTTTTATTTTGAATATTAATAGATATTATAAAAGCGAATAATTTTTTTTTTACTTTGAAGCTACGGAATAGAAGATAAATTAAATTTTATAATGAAACATATTTTCATGAAGAACAAGAAACTGCTTCCTCTTATTTCAAAAATTTAAAGGGAAGGTTTCCTTTAAAATCAATCTAACAAGAGATTGGCTGTTATTTCTGTATGCCATTTGCATTAAAACTGTCCATTTGTTCTGATACCTTTGGAAAGAAAATGATTAAAATGTATTGAATGATTGCAAATTTTACTAATATTATAGAAAAGAGTAAAAAGGCTTAGGATTATTGTTGACCATTTAGAAGAGAAAAACATAAATTGATTTAACTGCTCTAGTTGAATAAGAAGGATTTAATGAGATTGGTGACAATTTTGCACTTTTCATTTGCTTTGCCGATCTCTTAAATTAAATGAATAACTTATCATTCCATAAGGTTAAATCATTTATTAAATTAAGTATTTTATTTTTATTGGGCAAAAATAATAATATATATATAATTAATATTTAATATTATATATACTTAATAATAAATAACTCCTAATTTTATAAATGGTTTCCTTTTTATTAATTTTGATTATTCGTAAAATAAGTATTGTTAAATATGACAATAAACTAATGGATAGTTTAATAGTTAAGAATATCTATTGGAAATATCATTTTTAGATACAGTTTATTACCTTTAATTCAAGGAAGAATTGTTGTTGTTGTTTCTAACGACATTTGCCATGGACAAGATCTCGGAAGTAGCTTCTATAAAAAGTTTTTTTTTTTTTTTTTTTTTTTTTGCAAGATCGCGGAAGCAGCCCGTGATTTTTTAAGCCGAGGTTGCGTCTCTTTTTTTAAATAGCATCAACTAGGGCCAAGAACATGTCTTGGTACTCAAGCATCACATTCTTTTTCATAGCCCGTTTTTTCATGGGGGGGGCACATTTACACATCTCACAGGTAGAGCAGATGAAGAAGAACCGTATCCGAATCAGGATTCAAGCACATGACGCCCAGAGCACGCAAAAAAGCGATTCTCTTGTACAGGACATTGGAAAGTAAATGATATAAGTATTCACGAAATTGATTGACAAAATTTTACAAATGTTATTAACAAATAGAGTTCCAATATTGACAATGTTTTATTTCCAGAAAATTTAGTATAATATTTATTAAAATTACAAAGTCATCTCCAACATTATATTCAATTAGAGGAAATAATCAAGGGAAATAAGGATTTATAAAAAAGAAAAACCTAATTTTACTAATTTATGAAATGCATAATTTAAAGTACGAAAACTAATTGCATTTATATAAATGAATACTTTAAATAACTTAATTATTTCTTGGTATAATTATTCAATATTTTTTAATAAACGCAATGATACTCGGATGAAATTGTAAAAGTTCAACTAGAAACTCAAATTCATAGATATAATTTTAATAAAAATACATTCTGCACACAAATAACATACTTGAGTAAATTAAAATACAGACGAAATGAAATTTTTACAAAATAAATAATTATAAAATTTCTAACACCGTTATCAGATTTAATTTCTCAATTTTTTGGGTTATGTAACCTTTTACAAAATATAATTTATTCAATTTCTTCAGAAGAATTACTATCTGTCGAATTTTAAAGAGAAGAAGTAATTTAAAATGATGAAAAAAAGATTTCTAATTATGCAGTTCAAGTTAGAGAAACTTGAAATGAAGTCTGTAATGAAATAATACATTTTTAATGAGCAGAAAATTAATTAATGTGCATCAATCATCTTTTTCATACTCCCTCTGACAATCTAATTAAAGTCTGAGCTGCTCGTGATAAATGAAAACAGGATATTAAAGTCAGACGAAAAAGACATTAATGCAAATAGACTTGAGGAAACTTCGAAAACAAACATTATTAGAATCATCCATGATCAAAAATAATTAAAAAGATGTGGAAATGATACCAATAATAGTTGTTCCTTTTTGTATTAAAATTCTTATATATTCTAGAATAAATATGATCAAGAGAAAATTTCGCATTCATTTCATAGATTTTGATGAAAAGTTCGTTATTTAAAAACTAATAAATCCTTTCATTAGTTTATGATAAAGAATTGTATTAAAATTAATGGTGATATACAGTTTAAAAATATTTCTATTTTAACTATATTGATAACTGAGTCGAAACCATTTTTAACTATTTTTCTTCTAGATTTGTTTAAATAAACAGAAAAACCCATATTCAGATAAATACTTTATAATAGGCATTTAGTTTATTTGAAAATTATTATATTAACATAATTGTTTATCGTCAAAAACTGTGTTGAAATTTCTGTTAACATACAATATATCTTTATACTAAGAAATATTTATAACTGAGTTGAAAATAATGATAATTATTTTCCTTCTAGGTTTATTTAAATAAATAAGAGAAATCCATATTCAAATAAACATTTTATAAAAAACATTTAATTATTTCAAAAGTATTAATTCTATAGATTCAATTATCATCAAGAATTATATTGAAATTTCTCGTGATATACAAATTATATATTTATTAATATTTTATTCTTATATTTAAAAAACATTAACAATTGAGTTGAAACTATTAATAATTATTTTCCTTCTAGGTTTATATAAAGAAATTTGAAAATCCATAATAAATATTTTAAAATAAACATTTGTTGCATGAAGTTATTTGTTTAAAATTCAAATTACATTAATTGTTTTTTTTTCTATTTTCTTTGTTAACCTTTAAAAAATTGATAGGTATAAATTTCTGTTATTGAATATTTTTTTATCTTAAATAACTGAAAGAGCCTTCTAACAAAAAAAATGGGAAAGTATCAGATAATTATTTTCTGTTCTAAGCCTAAGACAATTCTTTAAAAATCGAATATAAAAAGTTCAACTGTATGTTAAAGCAAAATGGATATCTATATTTCTTTTTTCACACTTTTTTATTAAATTTATTGATGCTTATTTTAAAATAATTAGTACATTTTCCATTTAACATTATTTAAAAATTATTATAAAACATTTAATTATGAATTCATTAAAAACAAAACTTATTTTTATTACTAACGGCAAACCGCACAATTGATGGATTACTTTTGATCATTTAGAACTTTACCCTGATACTTTTAATGCAGTAATCAAAAGTAGAGCAATCGAATCTCAGAACTTAAAAATAAATCAAAATTCTAAATCAACATAGAAGCAAGTAGAAAATATTGCAAAGGAAGTTAAACCAAACAGGAAGTTCACTCGGACTGCATTATGCAAGTTACATGAAAACAAACACGCGTGCAAAGACCTGAATTCTATTACTGACATTTCCGGAACAGCACACGAATCAAAGATTCATCAAATCAACTTCCGAGTTAGATCTTCTTCAGTATGATAATGGTATTTCAAAAATTAGATAAAGATTTGTGTTATTTTGATACACGTAACTGTATAACAAAAACACATGCACTCTAGATCTTCGTATTTGGAATCACAATTTTCATTTTAACAATATTTACAATCTTCACAATAACTTGACTAATATAAGAAAATGTTTAAAATTTATTTAATTCTGGATCTATTTATGTGTATTTATAATGATTCATGTCTTATCTATACCTAAAACTATCGAACGAAAACCGCATGCATTATAAATATCTAAGACAGCAGAAGTTATTTACAAGGAATTTTGCACTCACTGCATTGATTTGTCCTCCGCATGGAAGAAGTGTTCCGGAATGTGTGTCCTGAAGAGATTCTTCCTGCAGATAAGGAATCAGGAGTTCTAGAGATATTAGGATCCAATCGAAAACTGCAACTAATGAGACGTGAAGCACTAGATGGCTCAGTGACCGTATCAGGGTGTCGCCTGTTTCTTTCCCTTTCAGCTCAGTAACGCCGCGTTTCAGGGTTGCAGGAAACTCACCAATCGGTCGCCAAGCGTCGCCAAATGGGAGTCGGAAAATACTTAATTGAAGTTTCGTAGAACTGCGCTGCCGTCCGTTTGCACTTTAGCGGATTTAGAAATGGCATTCGGTAGTCTGTTGGGTTAATTATGTCTGGTTAGGAATCCGTATAAGTCGCGAATGAATTCCCAAATTAGCTGATTCAGTTTGTGTTGGCTGAAATGAGATGAACAGGATGTAGAGAGGCGGGATTATAATTTACCGGTGCAAAAGAGACAGGGTGATCTTGTAATGGGTGGTTAATCTCTTGCAGTTTGGGTGTGATTTAACCAAGGGATAGATCACTGGGAGAGAATGGGTTATGAACTGAATAGAATTTCAGTCTTTGTATTATGGATGAGATTGAAGTTTGAAAATGGAATGCATGGATAATCACATGATTTTCATGAAGAAACATTGGATTTATTCTGAAATAAATCCTTTTTAATAAATTGATTGAGTAAAATATAATACAATTGGGATATTTTGTTTTTCAAAATTCCTTTTTTTCTATATTTGTATTGTAAGATATAATTTTAAGATAGACTTTGCATTAGATATAAGATTGAAGGATGGGAATTTTAGAACATATTAATTTAATTCATTTTTCTGAGATTTGACAAATCCTAAAAATTGTCAATAAAAACCTTGACAAATGTCAAACCTTATATTAGAAGAAATTTAAATTTCATAAAATTTCCTAAACTAGAAATGTTTAAAATAAATTCTTATATAATGAACTAATAATAAAAGTTACTAAGAAAGTACTAAAAATATTCATTTCAATAATATTGTAGATTATAGAAATCAGGAAAAGGAATTACATCAAATATCAATTTTCTTTGTAATTATTTAAAATTTTTCCTTTATTCAAGTAATTTAAGTTTTAAGGCCATCGGGAATGTTTCAAACTGCTATCACAGAATGCCTATATAATCACAGAATGTAATTTTTCTTATTATCAATATTTTTTATTATTTTCTAATTAAAATAATAATATTCAGAAAAATTGTTCTCCATATTTTCAAAAAGAAGAAAAATGTTTTTAAAAATCAGAAAGATATCAATATATTTGAAACTTATTTCTTATTAAATATCTGAAAGTGCATTATTTACTTACCTACATAATCACACCAAATAAAATAAAAAAGGTTTCTAGAAGTTTTTTTGCAATATAGAAAATGTACCTATGTACCTAATAAAATTTATATCAGTGGGAATAAGTACATACTTTTAAATTCAAACGAAGTCAAGATTTCACATACAAGAACCTCTACAAATTGTTAAAAGTATTTCAAGGATTTCGTGATAGATTTTCAAACAAAATTAAATTATCAGAAATATCCCAATATTTCAATATGCTGCAAATTGTTTGCAATAAAACCATAGTTCTTACAGTTTATTGCGATTGATACAATTACAATTATATAAAAAATTATTAAATAACCATCTAATCAGAAATTTTTAAAAAGGAAAATAAACAGAATGTCCATTCTAATGGGTACATATGCTAATTTCTGAAGCATTTAGACTGAGAATATTCTCGTAGCTAGAAAAATGCTATATAATTGAAAAATGCTACATTTTGCATTGTTTAATTTAAGAAATGCACTGTTTAAGAAATACGGAGTCAAAATATTTATACATTTCTACGGATTTATTGCTCAGATTTATTAATTCAATTTAACATTCTGATGTTTTATATATAAAGTAAGTAATCTCTGTGAGTAAGAACCTATTACTGTTTTCCTCGAGAAAGCCATTCCATTAAGTCCTTGAGTTTCCCTTATTTAGTGTCTAAAGTGATGAAATTCAAAGTTTTATCTCTTAATCCCTAACTTAATAATAATTCATCGAGTTAACGCAAAGAGTGAAATCATTTGCGTAAATTGTTCATGTGACTAACAAGTTTCACTAGACAGCTGAAAAAAACGGGGCACTGCATAAAAAATTAAAAATCTCTGTTTAAAGTAAATAAAATTTTAAAATAAATCTTTGAAATGCAAAAAAAAAAGAAATCGCTATTTTTTAGCAGTGTACTTCTTGAATCAAAGAACAAAAATATCTCTTAAATTCTTTATGTCATTTAAATATATTGTTCAAGTAAAACAAGCTTACCTATCTCAAATGGTGAGAGATGTCAATCGTGTTCGTATCTAGTGGTCACAGAACACATATTATAAGATGAGTAGGTTAGTTTATCGATTTTAATGGCGTTAGAGCCTGGTTAGACTATGTTGTGTCAAACATACAGTGAAAATGTCTGTAAAAAATGTATGATACAATTTCAGATATCGAATGAGGGAAGAATTAAACATTCATCAGAAGGCTTAGGAGAGAGTAAACATATAGAGAGTATGGATCCCTGGGTACCTCAGGGTTGGGAGACTCTTACTAACATATAGTAGGTGAACTTCTGAGCGGTATTATAAAAGGGAAAAAACAAATAAAGGATTTCATTTACAAAATATAGTTTAAAGAAATCAAGTTAGCAACAACGAATTCAATCTATTAGAGAAACTCCAAAGCAATTACGATTTTTCAAACTTCTATTAATTCTTCTTGACCTCAAAGTTTTAAGAAATCACCAATCTGGACACTAAAAAAATTGATACACTGTATATTTGAATGAATGTTTTTTTAAACAAACTTAACTTCCAAATTAAAAATTTTTTAATAAAATACATAATTAAAAAAACGATGTCTCTGCTAATTCCAACTAATTTATGGGTTCCATATTAAACTTAAATAAATAGTCTTGTTGTCTAGATAAATGATGTTGCGTATCAAGAAATAAATCTAATATTTGCCCTTTATTTTGTTTCCAATTTTTCAAACGCTTTTGAGAAAATTAGAATACTAAATAACTTAGTTGAATTTCACAATATGTATTATGTTCCCAAAAGTATAATTACTGTTTATTTTATTTATCTTAGTGAAAACAGAAGGTATTTATTTCTTTATTTTACATTACATTTTAATCTATAATTAAAAGTTATTACTCATATTTCGTATGTAAATAATGTAAAATCCTTTTTACTGTTTTTAATTCTAGAGGAATGGAGAAAATGTGTTGTCACATAAAAAATATTTGCTTATGTAAGTAAATATTCGTAATCTGAATGCCAAAAAGAAATTCCAGTTGCTGATGAGACAAACTAAATAGGTTTGTATGCGGTTTACGCGTCTACAATGTTATTTAATTAACAAATGTATTTACTTTTATATATACATTTGTATTTAATTAAGATTGAAAAGACGATTACTTAAAAAAATGGTATTTCAAAAGAAAAATAAACCTCACAATACGTGAAAATTAACTATTATTATTAATTTAGTAAATTTTGTTTACTAAAACTTAAGCTTAGTAAGTGTTATTTAATAACGCTTTAGCTTTGTAAGTATTATTTAATAAAACGTCAGCTTAGTAAATATTATACTAGCTTTAATATTTACTATTTTTGCGACTATCAGAAAGAATTAATTAGTTTTCAATTTTACAACCTAAGAGAGCAATTTCATGAGGCCATGGTATAATAAGGAAAGGCTTTATTTGAAAAATTGAATCCAGATTTATATAGCAACATTTTAATTCCCGTTCTTGTGATTGATTCCAATTTCTTATTTCTCCATTTTTTGTAATTTTAACATTTTACATTAACACTTTTTTTAACATTTAACATTTTTTTGACATTTTAATCGTAAAACCCAATAAAAAAGAAAGTTTTGCTAAAATTTTACTTAATCACTAAATTTTCAACTTTTGGATATCTTATTGAAAAAAAAAAATCTAAACTTATAGAGTAGTCTCATTATCTATGTAATAATTTTTACTTGTTTAGTTTTAAGTGATAAAGATATAACACCTTTCTTTATATGGTTAAACTTTGCAGTACTTTTAGGTTATTGAGGTTCCTTTTCTTTCTCTTCCCAGGTGAGTTATTCGAGAGCACTTCAATGACCCAAGATTAGTTTTCTTCTCTTTCTTGTTATATAGTCAAAGGTCTGATAACTAAATTTATTATTAACAAGTGGAGTCAAGAGCAGTTTCTTCAGTGATTGTCAGAAATGATCGTAGATGATAAAAGTGTTTTTTTTATTTCTTTTAAAAAATAACTTTTAGAACATCCCCTTAATATTTTTTAACCATTAAACGTCACCAAAAATAAACATTTTTATACAAGAAGCTAATAGTTTATATCTATTAAAAATTGAAGCTGTTTTAATACGCTTTTCAGAAAATTTCAAATGCATTTCAACAAAGAAGTAACTATATTTTACGAATTTAAAACAAGCGTAATTATTTTATAAATACTTTTCATACGATGAGAAGGAAATTTATTTCTTTTATAAACTTATTTATTTAAAAAATAACTTTATCGTACAGTTATTTTTAATTCAGTTATTTTAGACACATTGTCAACTTTCTAATTAAATTTTACTAATGTGTATTAAAATAATCGTTGATGTAGGAAACCAAAAACTAAAACGGAAATTATTAAATATTTAATAAAATTGGAAAAAATTATTAAAATAATTATCAAAAATTCATTTTTCAAAAATTATTTTTAAAACAAAAAAAAATGCTAGTTAACATTTTAAAGAAAATAAATTGTGGATAATAATTATAAATAAAATAATATAGATAAATCATGAGGTCTAATGTCTTACAAAAGGTTTCCTTTTGTACTAGGGAGGAAGGGTATAGCATCTTCTCAAGATAGTAAGTGAGGGAGTTGCTGATAAATCAATTATTTACAAACTACAATCTATCGAATTCAAATAATCTAATTTAACTCTAAAATAACTTTAAATAAGGCTTGTTGACCATATAAATTTCCATGTTATTTTATGTAATTTTGTATAGTTAATATAAAGCATTGCGTCAAAAAATTAAATTATTTCAGAATATTTAATATTGGAGTCTTTTTCCACTTTAATGTGAAGGATTATCATTATCATTATTTATCTGCATTTGTATATTTATATATTATTATTTTTTGTTCCCATTTACTAGAAATGAAAACAGATTCTATATGGCAGCTGAAAAATAGTTTAATTTTCTTCATATATTCATGGTAGATGGTTCAGTTTGATTTATTGATAGATAAAACCTGATGTTAAAGCAAATAAATAAATAAATATTAGAACCTTGCAATAATCTAAGTAATAAATATTTTTTAAATATTAAAAATAAGTTTTCTTCATACAATGGCTATCTATGCAGGTTAATCACAAACAAAATTCATCATAAATTGGTGTAGCGTTAATATAAGTTAAGAGTATAATCTTCAGGAAAAGAAATCGGATAAATGCACGTCAAAGTTAATATTTAAGTTTAAGTGTTTCAAATGCATTTTTGTAATATTATATTATTGCATGGTGTACGTCGTTTTTCTAACCGGAATACTATTTGATTTGTACTCTGTTTATTGTAAATATTTACATTCTTTGAACTTGAAAAATTAATATAAATATGACTTTCGAAATTTCTTGATATATGTAAACACTCATTTCTAACAAAAGAATTTGCATATATTAGGTAATTATATATTCAATAAACGTCTATAGTAATTTGCTTTATTAATTAAAGCCATAACTATCTTAACTATGTGCATAATAATTACAACAAAATAATATATTATTTTGGTAATTTAAATTTTAAAGAATCGATGATCAAAACAAACGTATGTAATAAAATTACTATTATCTTGATCATTGCTATGTTTAATTATTCTACCTATAGAATGTATAGCAGATTAATTTAGAGAAATTATAAAATCATTAAACGTTAAACATATTTATTCACTGATGAGACAAAGTTTAGTTCAAATACTAAAACATCTTTTATACATCTTTTTCTTTCGTAATTTCAAAATCCTTTTCTAATTAGAAATTCAACTATTTCAGAATTCAATTAATATAATTAATGCTTTCTACTTTGAGGAACTTAAGTACGTTTATAATTAAATTAAAATTGGATAACGGAATGAAATTAAACTCTTACAATTATCAGTAAATTCAGGAATTCAGCTTTTACTTCGGTATGTTTTTGTAAAAAAATCATGTTAAATCTGTATAAATCTCTAACATAATTGCTTAAGGTTTTAAGGTCATATTGCATTGATATGCTGACTAATTTAAATAATAATCATCAACATAATTTACATAAACATTTTGAAATACCAAGAATTTTTATATTCATACTAACACAGTTTTGTCAGATTACTTTTCTGTTTGCTTGCTAAAAATTTATAAAGAAATCATAGACTACATTTAACCTATGTTAAGATATATGATATGTACATAATTACAAACTGAGATATGTATACAGGTACCCTTTATTGCTTAGAATTCATTTATTCATTTCATTTGGCTAATTACAGAGACATACTCCTTCTGAAAATAATTCTAAAATTTGTAGACAGCAGCATGTTTTTACCAATTATAAAAAATAACCATGTAAACAATCAAAGAATTTAGAGAAATAATATTTATTTTTAATTGAAATATGATAATAATTACTAATTAGTACCAATGTTAAAAAATTATTATAACTATTTTGAAAAATATCATTTAAAATGGTATCTCCAATGATAATACTAAAACAGATTTTAAAAAATATCAGTAATTTATTGATTAAACTATGAATTAAACATAAAAACCATTATGAAATATTTAGAAAATTTAAAAAAAAAACAACAATTTCTCTTATAAACTCTTCTCTTATAATATTTTTAACAAAAAGCGAAATGTATAAAATGTCATGTTGCAAAGAAAATTCCTTTTATGAATTTTGTAGATAAAATTAGAGACGTAATTATACTTGCACCAAAATCATTATCCTTAAGAGTAAAGCCTTAAAAAATGCCATTAACTGTTGCACTCTAGCAACAAATCTAACTGGCAACACGCTAAGAGAATCGAAGGCCAAACGATATATGATTTTAGCTTCCACGTCACGTCTTCTCCGTTGGTTCATTTGGCTTGCAGTTTCTTTTATACAAGTCAACAATAAGTTCCGAGCCTTTTTAGCCAATCACGGCACGCGTGGGTTTGTAATGTTATATCCAAGCCATACATTTGTTAAAAGGCCAATTACATCACAGTAAGGGAATACGCGCAAGATTATGCAAATTAGAGGGTTAATGGGAATAAAAGGCATACAAAGGATTAATAAAAGATGTTGATTATTGATTAAAAAGTTTAGTTCCTATGGAAACTTTTACATGCCCTTGAGCAACAGTATATGCATTTGATAAGGTCTTTAATGCTTACCTTATTTCTCAATGCACCTTTACTTTCAATTAGATGGCAAAATTATCTGTATTGCATACTTGCATGGCCAAATCACCTAATGTTTCAGGAGAGCTCATATGTTTACATGAATGGAAAGCTTAGGATATCCTTCAAAATTGGATTGAAAATTGCTTCATTAGAAAAAGGTCTCGAAGGCGGCAAAATTCGTTATTTTTGCAATAGATTTATTATGTTTAAAGCTTTATATCTTAAGGATAGGCTG
>JAOUZG010034239.1:390431-401856 GCA_026289955.1 Argiope argentata | reverse complement strand
TTTTTTTTCACTTAATACGTCTAGTCCTAGCTCCTAATTGAATAAAACTTTTCTTCAAATTGCAGTTTTTGCCATAGAAAGCCTTGGAAAGTGAAGCATAAATTATTTCTTGCGGTATAAATTATAGACGCAAATATTTGTTAAAATATGTATTGGGAATATTTTTGATGATAAAGATTATATGTTTACTTAAGACATTAAATGCCCTTAACTTTTATCGATTAATTTATTAATACTAAAAAAATCTCACTGATCTCATGACATTATTTTATTTTTATAGAAGATTAACTATACATTTTTTATCAATAGTAGTTGAAATAAAAGGCTAAATTCATCATGTAATTTAGAAAGTCATATTAGATTTATTTTGCAAGAGTAAAAGGAGATCATACTAAACTGTATGATTAAGAAAAATTAGATATGGCATTGCTTACATATAAAAACTAATAAAATTAAAAAATATCCGTATTTCAGGTTTTATTAAGTTGTTTGACTTCAAACTAATCATAAACCTTTTTATTTATTAACTTTTCGTGGTATTGAAGAAAGTGTGAATTTATTTAAAACTTTCATTTATTTAAATTTGTGTGTGATTTTCAAATTGTTATCTAAAATTACAACTCATAAATGAAGGAATTAATATATGGCTTTAACATATCGATAGTTATTGTATTTACTTAATGCCATGCTATATCAGATATTAAATCATTTCAGAATCATAGAAATACAAAAAAAACCTTTAATGAGTTTTATATAATTTTCTTCAGAGTTCATTTTTGGTGAGAAATATGTTAATAAAAGGAAAAATAATAATAAAATTCTGTTAGTTTTCAGTTTGATACAAAATTAAAACAAATAAATGAGTTTCTGCCTAGACAATAATCAATCATTACATCAAATTCAAGCAATAAGAAATTCCCAGTTTGTTATTGAAAACTGAAAGGTCATGTGACAAAAATAATATTTTTTTCAAGTTAATAAACAAATATACTAGTAAGAATAAGAATATGATAACAAGATATTTTAGATAAATACATGAATATATGATCAAAATTCTTTGATACATCTCTTGGGAATATTTACTTTTTCATCGAAGAGAGGGACAACATCAAAATGTTAATCAATTTTAACAAAATAATTATTTCTAATATCTCAAAAACCATTGAAGTAAATTTAAATTATTTTTTTAATCTAACTCATGGAGTTAATTCCTAATCTTGCTAATACTTCTCAAAGATCCTTCAATTAATGCCGCAAACTGAATGAATGCGGTTATCGGAGTTAAATATTTTAGTTTATTGTGAGGTTAAGATCCTCTTGGCCATCTGTTGATTCTCATCGTCAGTGAAGAATAGAAGATTTTATCGACTGAAGTTAAATATTCTTGTAATGAAACATCCATCGTTGCATAAACTTCTAATAACATGTTTCTGGCGTCGTGCAGTGATTAAGTGCCAAATAGATTGTGATGAATGAGATAGTGTAGCCTGATAAAGTGACTAAATTTGCACGCTAGGGTACTAGTTATCGGGATAGTTAGATCTTAATTAGCATTGCAAATTCATTCATGAATTGTAAATTTTTCCAACTATATTTAAGGAGATTTATAATGTCAGTTATCTAAAAATTTGTGGAATTTCTATTTATAAACAATTGATTTAGATTTTAAAAATAAGTTTCAGATGATATTTAATGTTTTAAATGGTTAAAATTATCATATATTCTACGATATACTACTTAAAACTTATGATTCCTAACTCATTAAAACTGTATTTAAAGAATATTAGTGGCTGTTAGTTTTTGATCGTCGAGACTAAAAATCAATTACTAACAAAATATATGTTTTTGCACAAAATTCTGGTTTTATTTACCAGTTTTTGTAATATGGTGAAGTTTTTTTGATATTTTTAAATGTTAAATAAACAGTTTAGTGATATTAACGTCCCATTATAAATCATCTCTGAGGCTATTTCGGAATGGAATCCCTAATTTTGAATTTTTGGCGTGTTTAATGTGCAACAAAATACCTTAAAAGACGACATTTTGGAGCAATCGGGTCTCAAAATAAAACTATGGGTCACGAGCTGAAACGATACCAACAGCAAACCACTGCCCTAAATAAGTTTCAGAGAAAACATGTAAATATTTTGAAAAGAATAGTTAAAACCACATAAAAAGTAGATTCGTTATTTTTGCATTAGGATTTAGAATTTTAAAGTTCATGCTCTTTGTTTATTTTTTTCAACATTAAATGTAAAAAATGGACAGAACTCTACATAGTATAAATTGAATAAATTTTAACAGCAACTACATTACTTGATTTAAAGTTCAATAATTTTGTTCTAAAATGTAATTACTGATCTTAAAATTTTATTTTAGAAACATTTTCGAAAATCCATTGAATAAAGGTTGAAGGAATTCAAATATGTATTCAAACCATTGAAATATTTACTTCCGATAACCCTATAACTATATGAATAAACCCAGATATTTGTTACATATCATATTTATATAAATATTTTTCTGCCAAGCGATAATCAATGTTTAATGACAAAATTATAAATACTATTGCAAATTCAGAAAAAAAACAATTGAAATTATCAATTAAAAATTCTGCTTATTATTTCCTATTAAATTTATTAAGAAAAAAGTACTAATCAAAATAATTATTAAATAGTTTATTATTTCAGATATTTTATTAATTTCCAATAGAGTTTTTAATGCTGAAAGAAAAAATATTATTTTCTTCGCTTTTATCTTATTATTCAATGTAAGAAACTTCAAAGTACTTATAAATAAAATATAGGGCTTGTTCCTTTCTCGAAATTTATGGGCTCCCAGTACTTTCTTGGTCGGTAAAAAATTAGACAGACTTCTAAATAAAAAAAGAGAGCTTAGATTATCTCTTTCAAAGAGGCCGAAGAAAGGAAGACAACAATTTTTCGAAGCGGTGAGATTAGGCTAAGAGAAGCTTTTTCTCGGGACTCTTTTTATTTAAAGGTTCATCAGCACATTCTGGGATAAATAACTTTATCTTAATAACATTCAGACGCTTCCTACTTCTACGAGACTGAAGTAAAAAAAGAGCAAAAGTTTCTCAAGCTAGACCAGCAGGAAAAAATTGCCTGAGTACAAGTAAAACTGTTCATTATGTTTACTCTGTGAATCATTTTGATGAAAAAATACATGAAGTGGTAGGGGTTTTTTTAGCATAAGAGAGCTTTGAATTCTGCTTTCATAATTAATGCATGCAAAGTTTCTTCACATCATAAATTTGGTGAAAGATTTTATGTACTATTATTTGTTAATCTAAAAAAGCTGTAGTTCCTTTGTTTATTGCTTTTGGCTTTATTACTGCTTAGGTTTTATTTATCTCAGTACTAAATAAATAATATACAATTTTTTATTCCTGATAATAATTAAATAATAATTTTTTATTCTTGATAATAATTAAAAACACAATTGTTATTCTTGTTTTAAGAAAAATTAATTCTACATTTATTTATGAAATTGTAGAATAGTTTTTGCATTTATGGCATTTGCACCGGAGTGACCCATCTACATTTTGGCTATTAGCAATATCCCTCTTTTCTAAATTTCTCTACAAAATATGACATAAAATAAACAAACAGTAAAAACATTTTTGTCATACATTAGAAGTGAACAATTGCACTGTGATGTACAATTCTGTCACATGGTTTTTGAAGAATTATTTTTGTATTCGATATAAATTGCACAGAAAATAACAAAAACACAAAAGCACAAATCTATTTTCCCTTCATTAATGCTTTTATTATTAAAAAATCTCAAATTAGTTATAAACATATTCAAGAAATCCTACGATTACTTGAATATCTTTATAACTAATAAAAACGGAATGGCACATTCACACCCCAAATAATGACTGAGGCACCTGACTGATTTTTTGACAGTTGCGTTACTTATTATGCAATAGCCATGACAAAAAATTGCCAGTACCAACGAATTTACAGTACACCTGTTTTGATTTCATTTTTTTGTTCACTAAATGTTATGTTGAAAATTTTCATCAATATGCAAAGAAGTGTAAAAAACACACATTTATTTTTAAATATATAATGAGAAAATACTTGACATATATATTTATTAGATATTTTTCATCCAAGATGCACTCAAAAGACGCAATCATAATTTTGCGTCATTCGACCTTAGTGGAAACTCAATGTTTTCATTAATCTTAATACATTATCTGCCCAAAAGTATCCAGACACCTATTAAAAAGTACTTCTCGAGGGGGATGCAATTTGATGCGTGATTGAAAGCTATAAAAGTAGGGGTTTGTCAGGTTCTATTTAAACGATTGTGAGGCAATGAGTAGGTCAAAGGAGCTAAGTGAGTTTGATCGTGGTAGCATAATGGGATGTGACCTTTGTGGGAAATCAGATAGAGAAATTGCCTGATACAGTTATACAGAGGCCTAAATCCACTGTGTATGGTGTAATTGTGAAGTAGAAATGTCGAGGAAGTGAAACTGTAAAAAACAAACTGGTAAGCTAAAAAAATTGGAGAAGGCAGTGGCAGATCTCTGAAAATGGTAGTGAAACAAAATCGCAAGTCCTCGTTGGTGGAAATTTCTCAGGAGTTTCAAAGCTCATCAAGGATTATTGTTAGTACAAATACTGTTCGTCGAGCGTTAAAAAAATTATCTTTATGATCTTACTGCAGCGAACAAGTCGAACATCACTCCACAGAATGCGAACCATCGATTGCAATGGTGCAGAACTCGCTGTCATGGGACTGTGGACATGTGAGAAACTGTTCTTTGGAGTGATGAATCTCACCTTTTAGTCTGGCAGTCAGATGGATTAGTCTCAGTAAGGCAAACGTTTCTTTAAAGACAGCATTATGCCAACTGTTAAGTTTGGTAGTGAAAGTAGAATGGTGTAGGATATTTATCGTGGCTTGGTCTGGATTCTTTAGTTCCTGTGGTTGGATACAAGAACTCTGAGATGTATGTAGGCATTCTGGACAATGTTGCACTTCCAAATATTCAAAGACTTTAAACAAAAATTATTGTTATGATAATAATGCTATAAACTTCAAATGACGATCTTGTGGCAAATTTACTAGTACAATTTTGACTTAGGGATTAAATGAAAACTCCAGGTTTACCCAATATTCCATTCAAAGTCTGCCTAGTATATGCATGTAAATAACTTCAATGTAGCAAACATTCTCGTTTTAGCATTTCGCGGAAGCTTGTGAAAACTTTTAGAAAGAGAATAATTCCTTTTTTTCCAGAAATCTCTTCGAAATATTCGGAATAGTTTTTATTTTGAACGATATCAGATTACAATAAATTAAATGCCGAAATTAATTATAAAATTATTAATTAATTATTATAAAATTATTAAAAGATTATAAAATTATTTTACGTTTCAAAATGATTTGCTTTAACGATTTAAATAATTTAATAAATTATATCCATTTAAACATTACTATAGGGAAGAATAAAAATTTCTCTATATACCATGGGTAGAATAACCACTTTTTTAGCAACACCGACATCGGCATAAAAGTATTCCCCTAAAATATTTCGCTAACTTCTGGATATGTTTTCAATTCAATTTATAATTCATTCATTTAAATTTGATTCGCAATGCCAATGACTATGGATTAGAGAAATATAATAAAGTCAAAATGACATTAAAATTACTATTGAAATGCAAATTTTAAAGATTGAATGCAAACAGCTAAAACTAAAAATTTAGCTTTTTAATTCAATAACAATATATATATATTTTAAATAGTGCAACAATCATCACAAAAAATATGAAATAAAGAAAATGAAGGATGAGAAATGGAGAATTAATCCTGGTTTTTACTTATCAATGCAATTTGCTTTATCAGTCAGATAAAGTATTGAAAATATGTGCATACATCATAAAAATACTTTCAGCAAAATCAGAACATTCTAATACAGAGCAATAGTTTTTAAATAAAACAAAAAAAGATAAAATTTGCTTCAATTTCTGAAAGAGAAATAAAAAAGGAAATCAATTGTTAGAACAGAAAAAAATATTCAAACGAAATTTAAGGAAAATATTTGTGAAGTTATTTTTAAATTAACTTTATATATATTTCATTCTACTCCAATTCAAATAAATTACTTCACACATAAAATTTATACTAAAAAACAAATATTAAAAAAATATTAAAATATTAATATTGACACATATTTAGATATTTTGGAAACAACAATAAAAATTAATAAATTACATATTTATTTATTTACAAGAAATGAGGAAATGATATTTTTTCTACTTTATTGCTTCCTCGCATATTAATATTCATTGTACTTCTTTTCTAAAATACTCATTCTATGCCGTTACAAACTGTTGTATAAACTAAATACTTTGTACTTTGTACTAAATACTTTTTAAATATCACATATAACATTTTTTTAGTTATATATTCATACATTCTTTCTGCAAAATTCGTAATTTAGCTACTAAATATGAAAAATATTGACTTTGAATAATCTGAAAATATTTTATCTTGAAGTCATTCTGTTCTTAGTTTTTAGATTTCTTTAGAAAATGTAATCTATTCTAATATCTTTACTGCTACATTTTAGAATTCTTCCCCTTTGAAAAGCAAGTTTAGATAAATTTATCAAAATGGAAACCACAGAGGAGAAGATAAGGAGTATTCAAGATAAAATTTCACAGTTAATGTTTTGAATTCTTCTAAAAATCAATTTAAAATCACAATCCAAAAATAAGGTCTTTGGTTAATCTTTAAAGGTATTATCCAATATCTAAGACATAGTAATTAGAATAAGAAAGTTATTTCAATAAATCCTTTGAGATTCTTTCATACATTCATTTCTTATATTTTCTCTGATTAAAATTATTTAATTCATTTTCATTTTAAATAAGTTACGTTAACACACAAAAGTATGAAAGGTAATTTTCACAAAACGGCGTGAATTGTTTACCATTTTTCTAATTAAAAAAATATAGTCTTATTGGATTTTTTTTTTTGAATTTTTTCCTGGGAATCATATTTTAACCCATGATATAAGCAAAGTCATACAATGAATTTTAATGCTTCATAGAAGATGAAAATACTTTTTTTTATCTAACACACATTGAAAGAATTGAACACGTCTGATAGGTTACCTTTGAAAATGGTTATTCGGAAAAATATCTGTAAAAAAATCCAGCCATAGAGCCCCGTCATTGTTTTCTAAGCTTTTCAAAAAGAGTTTTTGGCCAACAACAACTCTTCTCTTTCCTACAGAAAGGGTTTCTTTATTTTATGTTACTTTTTCTCCTCTTTAGTACTTCTCTTTCGGAGGAACTTCTCTTACCACACTTTTTTGACGCTTGGTATTTTCTCATTATACTTCACAGAATCTATAGTAGAGGCTATAGAAATATGACTTACACTGAAATTAAAATTTAAACAAAATCGTTACATTTCAAATATAATTAATACTTAGATGCTTAAATTTCATTGTAGTATTATTCATTTTTTATTTGGATCTTTGAAAAATCAAATTCAATCAAAATCAGTTTTAAATGGTTAGTTTAAATATTATGTTTCTTAATAGCTTGAATATAGTGTTCTTTACATTTAAATACCGCGTAAAGAATTTGCCATTGTTAGCTTTATGTAAGGATTACTTTTTATTAAAAATGTTTATTTTTCATGTTATAAGATAGAATAAATAGCTATCATTGAAAATATTGTATGTTTTAGTATTTTCATAAATAAATAATGAACAATTATGTCACAAAAATTAAAAAGTATTAGTTATTAATAAGAAAAATATTTCAAAAGCTCGTTGTAATATTCCAGTGAACCAGTGAATATTGGTAAAAATATAGTGAATATCGAAATTTATTTTGAAAATCAGCAATATGATTTTTACCATTATGTTACAAATTCATTAGCACATAATTATTTTTAATATTTTGTCACAAAGTAATAAATAATATTATTATCACTATTAAGTTATTGTAACTGAATTTTAAATATTTTTAAGAACAATTATCTAAAGGATGAAGAAAGAAACAATTCCATTATTTTGCTCCCATTGAAAATATAAAGCACATATGTTACAAATCATACTTCAGAAATGAATGTAAGGACAATTATTTGTAACCGCATACAAGCAAATAGCTAGTCATTAAACTCTTTAACGTATTAAAAACATAATAAAACATGAATACTTTGTCATTTCGGTAGTTTTTGACTCTGAGATAACGACAAATTTCTCATATTTTACAGAACAATTATTTCATTTCATTTATATTACCAAAATTCCCAGATTTGAAAAATCGTCTGTTCCAAGATCATTGATTTCGTTCCTCTTCGTATCTAATAAGATATACAATAAATCACTATTTCAGAAATTAGATTAATATTGCTGTACCTAAATGTTACAGATTTGTAAAAATATTTGCATCAAATAAAAGCTAATTATTCAAATCGAAATTGAATAATTTTTAAAGGAAATAAAAATAATATGCACAACCAAATATTTTTAGGCACGAATTTGAGGCAACAAAAATATCTTAATACGGACCATTCTTTTTAATGCATTTTTTTATCTATAACCGTGAACTAATTGTAACCAAAGATAAATACCCTTTAAACAGTTCTTATAAAAGTAGATAATTTATAATCACAAACAAGTCTTTGAATTCCAATTAATATTAAAGATTACACTAAATGAGTGTTGCCACCGGAATAAATATTTCGATAATCGTCAGAATAGTTCCCACGTATTACTTTTACCAAATATCAATTTCCATATTTACATCATCTTTAAGGAATCCGTGCAACTATAGAAGTCTTGCCAGACTTCACAACTTCCATTATAATTCTATTTATTTAATTCTAATTATTCTACACAAACTTCTATTAAATTAACTGCAGTGCATTAATGTTATTAAGAGAAGAATAAATATGATTAATGTGAGAAGATAGGGATGTGGCGACGTACAAATGCGAATTACAAGCTTCCGGATTACCTAGAGCTTAATTAAGGAAACACACTTGTTTATCAAGTAGGAGCTGTACTCATTAACTGATTACATACTAAACTTTTCAGCCAGGAAAAATAACATATTGCTGTTTTATATAACAATGGTGTTTAAATTAATCATTGAATATGAGGCCTGGTGGAATAATTTTAAGGAATTCTACACGAGTTGTGTTTTAGATTCATTGAAGATAAAATCGATTTCTCTATTTATTTTTTATTTATATAACGGAAATCAATGATTCAATGACTTAGAAATATATTCTCTGTTCAGGTTGATGTTTTTACTCTTATATTTTTTTTACTCTATAATTCTAGAAACTGTGTGTTTTATTTTAAATCATATTTAAGGTCAATATAACTTCTCCGGATGTAAAATTTTAATTTATTTCGGATATTTGTTTTAGGAATCTAATTAAAAATGACTGTTTTGTTTATTCTCTTCTTATCAAATTGTGTTTCGTTTAATTTGGCTTTCTTTCATAACAAAGAATTGCATACATTTTCTTCTGTTTTAGTTTAAGAAATATTTTTTTCTTTTACTCATAAAATGTAATTCCATAAGCAAAATTTAGTAAATTTTTTATAGCTTTGCTATTAAATATAATTTAATTTTATAAATTAAGTTAATTTTATAATCTAAAAATAGATATTAATTTCTGATTATTCTATAAAGCAAAAACAGACTAAGCAAAATCGGAAACATTAAATAATGTATTCCTTATTTTTCAAGCAATTTTTACAGATAAAGAATCATTGTATGTTTCGGATGTTTCCTTTGTTTTAAAATTTAATCATGGATAGCTGAAGAATCACGGAAAATAAAATAAAAAATTAAAAAAGATAAAAACATGATACGTGTTTCTTTCTAGTAACATATCGATTCACAACTTTTTCAAGTAAAGCGAAAAGAAACTTAGGTTATATTTTTTTTGTAAGACACTAAAAGTAAGACGAATAAAAAGTTTTCGAAGCTTAAATATAAACCTTGGCTGAACTTTCTTCGAATTTCTTTTTCTTTTGATAAAAGGCGCATGTGCTCATCTTGAAAATAACGGCCATTGTTTTAATAATACATAGGTATTTATTTCTTTTCGGAGCAAAAGAATTAAGAGGAAAGTTTTCGAGTTAATAAAAAAATACTTAAAAAGATATATACAACACTCAAACTACAAATATTTATTTTTTTAAAAAAATTATTCCTAAATATTAGTTTTTATACCATTTATTTTTCGGAAACTTGAAATATTAATGAAGAAAATAACTTTTTTTCTATATGCAAACATTGTATCGCATATTTCACTATATGCAGAAATTTTATCTATGTTTTATTTTAGAATCTCAGTTATAAAGGTTAAAATCTGACAACTCGTTTGAAACAATAAATGATTTGGACACCGTAGTGATTTCTATAATCCATTAAAATATAGTAATACACCTTTTAGAGCATTAGATTCAAAATTTACAAAACAAGTAAATATAAATATTTTCGTTCGTATACTAAAATAAAAAAATACTTTTATTGAATAAATTGATGTCAAATCATGTATCTTATAAATATGAGATATTGTTAAAAATAATTTAATTAAATTGAATTTTTTTCAAAAGCCTTCTAGATTTTAAATTTTAATGAACATTTAGAAATGACCTTTATTTTAACATTCTGTATGGCGCAGGATTTCAATCAAATATAATTAAATTCATTCAGTTATCACAAATTTATTACATTCTAAACATTTTTATTTAATAATAAATGGCGCGGTCTAACATAGAAATTTTTTTTTACCAAACTAATAAATTGATTAAATATTGTATTCTCTTTGAGATCATGCAGCGATACTAAATTATATCAGTTTGTCAAATTAGAGAATGGATGTTAGATCGGTTCCAAAAATTCCAATCTTAATAAATCTGAAACATGAATAGTTTAATTGGGGTTAGTTCTAGAAGAAAGTATTTCCATAAAGCATAATATACTTCATTCTAGCTTATGATTTCCTTTTAAGTTTGATTAGACTACTTTTTCGATTAATTAATAAAAATTCATTCTTCTATGTTATACTTAATAACTAATTAATACAAATTTTATTAAACAATTAATATTTATAAATTTGGCATATATTTATTAGTAATTAAACAATTTATGAATATTTCCATATACATATTTTATAATCAATAGAGCGTTCTGAAAAGCAAATGTCTTTACTGGATAATGATAACAATCTTCATTACAGGTTTCTTCAATGAAAAATTCGGAAGAAAATGCAATTATTCAGGCGAGGCATGAAGATATTTTTGCTGAGCCGATACTGTTTAGCAAATAGTACCCTAACTAAATAATAATGTTCTCTTTTTGTAATTATTATTTTAAATTCCACTATAGTAAAAAGT
>JAOUZG010034239.1:370063-380431 GCA_026289955.1 Argiope argentata | reverse complement strand
TAATGGATTTTCTGACATGCACGTATATTTTATGCATACAACTTGAGATTTTAGATTTTATGAACAAAATTTATTTCAATTTTCTACTTCTAGGTTTTAAATTCGAAATATTATAAATTTTGGTTAAAATTCTAGTTTTATTAAATTATCATCATATTTTTTTTAATTGTTAGATTTTTAACTGGTTTTGATTTTAAAAATGTTATTCATACAACATACATTTTAAAAAAAAAATTATAATTTCAATCATCCCAATTGTTAAAAAAAATTCCGTTATCAAGGTTAATTCAAGAAACGAATAATAATGTATAATAAGTATCTATAGAACCAAAATGTTCTATTTCTTTTAATCCACCGAACCGAGAGAGAGAGGCATATTTCTGATAGTTTATCTATGAAACTCGTTGTTAGGAACAATATCAGTTGAAAATCTTTTCGTCTATGTTCGTTTTTGTTTTCGAAGCTTTTAGAAATGGATTTCTATGATGAAACAATATTTTATTTTGTCTAAAACACAAATTTTAAAATTATTTTTTATTCTTATTTAGTATTTTACTCTTATGGAATATTAGTAAGTTTAGCGAAAATTTTTTTTTTTATATCTTGTGTTCTCTAACTTTAAATAATAGTAGTAATTGCTATAAATTTAAGGTTGAGATGAAAATTTTCCTCGAAATAAATTTTTTGATTAAACATTTTAGCATATTCACATCGTTATATTTGATTTGGAATTACACATTTTTTTGTAATTATATACCTTTTTCTACTTACGAATTCCAATATCAAATAAATTATACATGATGCTCTTTCAAGAGCTTTAAGTTAATGGTGGCATTAACTAGAAAATGTCGCAAAGCAATTTTACATATTGCAGAGTATCATAGTGTTCATAAAAAATATTTACTTAATAAATATTGATTAAAAATGATGTTGATAATATACTGTAGATGCTTAAGATACTGAAGATCTTATATTAGTAATTATATTTCACATTACGTGAGACAGGAAAGCCCCAAAATAATTTTTATATCACATTTCACAACCCGGGTTTCAATTCCTTCCTAAAATAAAATAAAATAAATATATGGGTATAACGATTCCATAATTATTATATTGTTAAAAGATTCAGGGATGAAGGTTTTGTATGTATTAAATGCATGAACAACTCTTTGTTTTTTGCTGCAATTAATAAAGAATCTTAAAAAGTACATGTTTAATAAATTCAAAAATAATTGTTATTTCTATAAAAAATTCTTTAAAAAAATGGATGTAAAAGTTTCATTTGTTTGAAAATTTTCTTTAAGAAATGAAAATTTCTTTAAAAAATGATTTACTAAAAATAAAAAATTATAAGGATAAAACGAATATCTAGAAAAAAATTATAAAAATATAAAATTAATTCAATTTTTTTTGTTTAATGTAATAGAAAATAAACAGAATAAGCCGGTTATTAATTTAAAATGTTGAATAAGAAGGTGAAAAAGAAAAAAAATAGAAGAAATATTTTCACACTTTTATTACCTGCATATCCCCTACATCGGAGCAAACAAAGCGTAATGTTGTAAACTTAAATATTGGGTAAGCTCTTTGAATTTAAATCGGGTAAGTCGTGACTAAAATTGGGTGGGCACTAAGTATGTTGGCTGCCATCCAACAAACTGCTCTTGGCTGCTCTGGTACTTGACTTTACTGGATATGTGATAGGCCAGGAAGACAGTATGTAATGCATACCAGAGTATGGCAAATACATTTGAGAGAAATAAATGAATTAATATTATGCAAATAATATTACTTTATGCAAATTTATAAGAATTTCATGAAGAATTGACGCATTATAACATAGTGGAATTTATATGCACAATAATTTTAAAGAATCTTAATGGATGCAGCCGAGACTATCTCATCACCAAAGCAAATTTGCATTTAGTATGAGGATTACCTTTAAGATGCTTTATTAGCGCGGATAAGGAACCGGATGTCTCAAAGATATGATGTGGTTACTAACTGATTAAAATGATTCTTCTGGAAATAGATCCTTAATATTTCGTGATATTTGAAAATATTAGGCCTGTCTACATTATTAGAGAATATCATCAAAATAAAAACAAATATTTTAATTTAAAGTGTAAATATTTCATTAATAAAATTTCTATTTAATAAATATAATATTTTATATCTGCATCCTATTGAAATACAATAAACTGCCGTATAATATATATTTCAGAAAGTGAAAATAATTTTCATTTTCATATTGAAGAATGTTATAAAATTTCAGAATTAGAGTAGTTGCAAATATCAAAACATTTTTAGATGATATTATTTGTTTCCGTTTTCCTCAGTCATCACGTTCAATTAATATCTCTTAAAAAGGTTTTATCAAAAAAAAAAAACTATGAGCAATTGCTGTATGACAAAATGCATCTTACGGGTATCATTTACCGTCATGTAAAATCTATTTAAAATTCAATTTATGAAATTAGTACGATGCAAGCTGCTTTCAAATTACGGAAAAAATTCTATTTTTACGCAGTAAAATATTTCTTCGCATATCGGAGTTTATAAATATAAGCCTGGTATTACGCTGTATTAAATTTATCTTCTATAAAAATAAGAAATGTGACATTTTAAATTAAATAAAAGATCAATAATGTAATACATTTAAATTTGCAAAAAGATTCGATTCTAGGTAAAATGATTACGAATTATTTTCACGTAAAACTTTTTTTGACATGCAAATTCTTTGATTATATAACCAAAGCAGAATGGTGCTGAAAAATAATCAATTGCACAGCTATACTTATACAACAATATAATTTAAACCATCTGCAAATGCACCATAATACCAACTTAAACAATTTCTTATTCGTCTACAAGTAATAAATTATATTAAATGAAATATTAAGTTTCCGTTAGTAAATGCATATATATAATCCGTAATGACGAATCTTCAATCATTCCAATTCTTATTAATGAACGTCCTTAATGATGTCTACTATTATGTGAAATATTTAGAATAGAATAAAATATTTATGAGTATAGAAATATGATTTTTTATTACTAATCTGCTAGTATTAATTTGGATTTTGAGAATAAATAAATATTATAATTCTGATATTTTGCCTTATTAAATTCATCTTCTACAAAAATATTGGATGAGACTGTTTTAATTGGAACTAATATATATATATATAAATATTGAATTTGAAGCTTTCATAACTTTTGAATATGTGTGAAAAATTATGAGTAAGAATTATTTTCACAAGAAAACTCTTTTGACGTGAAAAAACTTAGAGGATATCATCAAAGAAAAAAATGGTGCTAAGAAATGATCAACTTGAAATATACTATTTAAAACAATTTGTAAATTCGTTTTCATTTCTAACTTCATTTAATACAAAATTAAGTTCGTTTTAGCGAGCTCAAGTACATAATCCACAATCTCAAATCTTAAGATTTTTCAATTAATACTAATGACCTTCCAAAATTATTAAGTTACCAATATTAAGAAATATTTAGATTATTCCCCGTATTCAGTTTTATATCTTTTCTCGACCAACTGTTGCCATATTAGCATAGCATTATTTGATTATCCGTAATGTTTAAATTACTCTTTAAAGATTGGAATTTGCATAATGTCGCTAAGAGTATTTTATAAGTTTTATTTTTATGATAATGTCTAGTGATTACCTAATTATCTGGTTTGCAATGATCATTGAGTTTTATTTTAAAACACATCCTTATCAATATTTTCTTTCAGATGTAACATTTCGGATACTTGTTTTGGGAGTTAATGCTGACTGCTTCATTAATTCACTTGTATACAAATTATCTTCGTAATGTTTTGCATTTTTGCATACAAATGACTCTTTAAGACATATTTTGTCATAAATTAAGATAAATATTCACATTTTAAATAAAAGAATTAACCATTACTCAAGTACGATGTCTTATTATAAAAAATTTGGAGCTTGTAAAACATTATAAGCATGATATTTATTTATTTTCTATACGACTTTTATAGATAGATAATTATTCCATCTTTCAAATACTTTTATTGCTTAAAATGTAACTTTGGACGAGGTAAGAGTCATGAGACATTCAACATTAAGATTGTTTCCTTCTAGTAACGTATCATCTCCCAATCTATTTTACAAAGTCGAAAAGAAATTTAGATTACCTCTTTTACAAGGCTCTGAAGACTGATAAAAGGTTCTAAACCTAAAAGATAAAATTTAATGGGTTTACTTAAAAAGACAATTTTATATAAAGACCCAAGCCGCATTCCAAGATAAATAACTTCGTCTAACGGCATGTAAATGCCTATTTATTTTCTGTATCATTTTAAGAAGGTTAAAAAATTTCGAATAATTTTGAAGATAGTAAAAGGGAACTTGGACTAAAGAAATAAATTCCTAAAAACCATGACAGGCACCTGTATATTAAGTTGAATTTCTAAGTTAATTTGATAAAAAATAATCCAAGAGTTGAAAATTTATTGACATAAGTGAATTTTGAAATTGATTTCATAACTTGAAATCAATTGATTTCATGACACAGTCATTAAGCATAAAATATTTAAAAATATACCAATAATTTTCAATCAATGTTCAAAAACACTAATATCTGTATTAAGTTTGTTTCTTTGAGTGAGGATAAAATTGTTCCGTGTTTAGAAAACTGAGAGCAGTAAAATTATACAGATTGCTATTCATTTTTATACATGAAGTTTAATTTAGAAAAAGACAATGGTTTCAACACGAATATTCTTCATTAAAAAATAAAATGTAGAAACAATTTTTTAACAGAATTAAATTGAATTTTAAAAAAATTGAAAAATAATGTCAGAAATATTAATGCAAGTTAAGATGTGCTTCGTTTGATATAAAACTAATTGCATAAAGCTTGAATTTCCGGATAGCAGAAGAATACAATAAGGGCAGTTTAATCTTAGTGATTTTACGTAAGACTATTTGTAGCGTTGTATATTTACAACGAAATTACAATAAAAGAACCTCATTTACATTTTCTGTGTGAATTCTAATTGTGAAAAGTTCCTGGTCTTCTTTCCGATACAGTAATTAAAAATTAGATTAAACTGAAAAATGCTATGCATATTTCAGTGCAACCTATCAGAACATAATTTCGTGTACTGCCAAGCACCACATGCTAGTGCAAGTTAAATTATATTTTTATTAATTTTAATAGTTTCATTGAATGTGTCGCTTTAGTATTGCAAACTATCAAAAAATACTTTACCACGCATTTTAAAAAATTCACATTTCCTATTTATTTCCTTTCATATAATCACGTGCTAAAAATTACATTTTTCTAGGTTTTATTTGTCGTAGTCCTTAACTTATTTTTTTAATGTGAGTTTTTGTAAATGCCATGGCAGACCATTAATGAAAGTTGATTTATTTTGAGAAGCTCGTGCGGATAATAAAATTTTTATTTTGCCTACGGATTTTTGTTGACGCTAAAAACTTTATCTCAAATGCAACATCATGTTCTGACATGATAATAAACCGATTAAATTCGAATTTCACGCTCTTTGTGTCCAAAATCATTTTTCTTGATTAGAACCTGCATAATTTTTTTTAATCTCTATTCATGTATATGCATAAAACTAAAAAAAAATATTGCAATGTTATTGAAATTTTGTTTTTGTCTAGTTGATCCATTTCTTTTACTTAATTTGGACTCAAATACTTGTTAGAGATAATCTTTTGGCTTTTTCTTTATAGTAAAACTAATTCATTTCACAAGATTTTACTTACGCTTTAATTTTATGTAAGAACTCGCAATCAAATTGCATACTGAATACTTAATAAAACGTTACTTCAAAAATAAACCTCAAAATAAGTAAATTAAGGAAAACTTTCATTCACTTATTTGAAGACTGAAAACAATTTTCGTCCCCTTTTTCTAAAAATATTGATTTTTGTTCTTTTTTTTTCGACAGACTGTAATTCTGTCAAACCAGAAGGATTGTGAGAGACGCAACTATTTCAACTTTATTCCTCTTGTATGCCATAAAAAATTCTGTTAAATCTTTAAAGTGGACATAAATTTAATATCATGAATTTTTTACATAGCAATATTAGTATATTTAAACTTAAAAAAAATATTTTAAATGAAATGAATCTGTCCTACATACAGTGTTAAGATAATAGAAATGTTAAGGAAACCTTTTCTAAATGTAACAAGTTAAAAAATTATATGAATGGTCTCAAGAAAATGAATATGCTATAGATAATAGGTATTTACATATAATATTATGTCTGTCACTAGGTCTCAAGTATCAAAAATTGATTCTCCTGGATATTGCATAATATCGCATTATATGGCAGTAAAATATAAAAATAAAAATGACTTAATTCTGAGTTCTAAATTTTACTTCCAAAGTGAGAAGATGATTATCATTTGAGAAGAAAAGGAGTACTTATTATCTCAATATACCTCTGAGAATCCAAATGAAGCACACTTAAGTAATTATTGAAGAATTCGTCTCCGAAGAAGGACAGGATCGTCTCCCCAATCAGGCAATACACCGTTTGAGTTTTGAGAAAATGATCTAAGAAGAGTTTGATTTAATGATTTAAATAAATATAGACGATTCTGCTAATTAAGTAATGTTTCCTTAATTTGACGTAGTAATTAATTTGTGGATGGGAGTTGTTTCAAACATAGTTGCTATCTTATTTTCCGTTATAGTTTTTAACTATTCTTAAGTAAAAGTTAGTTACTTGAGTTATTTTTTGAAAGGAACTATATGTTATTAAAAATTCATCCAAAATAATACATCAGATTAACTCTTATTCCTTGGAGATAGCTTAAAATTCTTTGCTTATTTTGTAAAGTAAAAATTATACTCGTTGGAAAATAATAAACTCAGAAATTGTTACTAAAATGCTTGGTTGTCAGTTACCATTAAAATAAGCCTTAAATATTAATAAAAAAATAAGACATTTAATATGATAGACCTCAGCTGAGATATCAAAAAAATCAAAGATCGAAATTCTTAATTTTGTCAATAAAACATTCTTCTCCACGAAAGAACACTCATGTATTAAGCAAATATATTCGTATAAAATTATCCATTGAATGTAAGAGAATCTATAACTAAAAATTAAGACTGTAGACTACTTTTAAAAATTACCTTTCTGATACAAGTAGTATGCTATAATCGTTTCTTCTAATGAATACAAAAATGCTTTAAAAGTTTAAGATTCTTACAAATATAATCTTTGTTTTAAATTGAACTTTAAATTTTTATCAAAATATATAATTTAGGTATTTAATGTGATAAAGCTCTGCTGAGAGTTGAAAAATAAACAAATATTACAATTTATAATTTTGCCGTTAAAAAATTCTGTCCCATGGAAGAAGATCCATGTATTAAACAAATAAGCACGTATAAAATTCCCCACTTAATTTAAAAGAATCTGTAATGAAAAATTGAGTTTACAGCGTGTAATAACACTTTTCACAATTTTTAATAGTACGTTTCTGAAATATGATGCATTCTTTATATTAATTTTACCTTATAGATGCATATGATGCTAGGAAAATATTGTCAAAATTCTACGAAACAATTTACAGTCACAAATTAGGTTACTAGCCAAAAATTCTTTTTCTTGCCATTCAAAAGTGGGCCGAAAATGGTTTGCTTTTATTCCGCTGTCAAATCCAAAAGCCTTTAATTGCGACTGAGTTTTTAAAGAACTCTTCTCTTAATTACCTTTTGCGTTCAAAATTGATTGCCTTTCCCTTTTTCTTTCACACTAAATAACATGACTGCATCCATTTATCAAAATCGTTAAGGCTCTTTTTATGTTATTTATTCCTTTTTGACTGGGGAATATTTATGGTAAGTGGAAGAACTTTGAACAGTTTCTCAGCGATAATATCATTTCTTTTAATATAATGAAAGATAGATTTTCTAACCCAAACTCAGGATTATTTAAATTGATAAATAATTTATTAAATGCGATTGGCAGTTTTGTAGACGTTTATATATTATTAGAGATACTTCTTTGGTTTAGACTTAAAAATTACTTGCATGATTATAAATACATCATATTTTCAATGATATTATTTTTCGTCTGAAATCAAAGTTTGATATTTTATTTAGTGGTTTTTGTCAAACTACGAAGTCTGAACATCTAATAATGAAGAAATCTTCTGTGAATTTTCATTCTAAAAAACATCTTTTCAAATAAGAATTAATCATGCAGGAAGATTTAGTTCCTGGAGCGAGTTTAAAGTTTGGTACAGGAGACGTAACTGATAAACAGTGTTTTTGTAAAAGTAATTTATTGTGCAAGTGATGAGGTGAAGCACAACCACATGAATAAAAAGATAAAAGGAAATAAATATTGCTTATAGACAGCGTCATTGAAGGTATAACAATTTTTTTCAATAATTCTTCAAAAATATTGGCACTAACATTGATAAAAGCTCTACAGTGCAGGTAAAGTAATTTCCTTACATGTTTAAAGATATAATGCCTTTCTGACAAGAATGCAGCTGATTTTGAAAAATAAGATACTCCATGTGCCCGTATAAATTTCGTCAAGGATCAATAAATCAAGAAATTGGGGTAACCAAGAGGTTGGTTTACCACGGCAATCTATTGCCCTGAAAACCGGTCTTCAGGAATATCGGATTTTAACTGATAGAGCATCAGATCTTTATCTAATTTTAACTAGTCTCAATTTAGAAGGAATAAAATATTAGCTTTTCAATGAATCTGATCAATTACTTCTCTTATTAGGAGTCGTTGGGACGTTGATAATTTTCCAAGAATATCTTAATTCTGCTAAAAAATACTTTTGTAAAATGGTGATAAACGCATATAAGAATAAACTTCATAAGAATAAGGTTTTAATAATTCAGAAGAGATCACAGGAAATGATGAACATAGGTTCAAGAAGGCCATAAGACATGATAATGCAATATACACCTAATATTCTAATAGAAATAAAAACTGAGATTCGTAAATTAATTTCTTGCCCCTTACGCCTTGTTATATTACACATTAGTAATTTTTCAAACATAACGTAAAGCTGCCGACAAGTAAAAAAAGAAATACTTCATCCCAACCTGAAAGCTTCATTTTGGCATGTTATTGTGCCAGAAGAATGAAAATTTGCAATCTTTAAAAAATGGTAACTGAAAAACGCAAAAATGTTCCCCACATTAAAGAAATCAATTTCCTTAACTTCTCTAAAAATTTCTTTTTACATTCCACGAGAATAAAAAAAAACTCTTCCTCTCTTTCTGGCACGGTTAATCTTTTCTGACTGTTAGTTTTAGGTTTCCTCCATTGATTTCACGTCACTTTCCCGTCTGATTGCACGAGTAGAAAAAGTTTTCGGAATTGGGTGGCTTGATTCATTTCAGTCGTTAGGGTTTATAAAGAGAAAAAAAATGTCACGTGAGACAGAATGGATTTCATATCTGACATTTCTCTTCAGTTTGTTCGCACATTACAAGGCTAAATGGAACGGGCGTCACATTTATTAAACGACTTCTTTCGCCATTTGTAAACTAACGATTGTGTTCGGCTCTCGCTAAGAAAAGTCGTTTCAGTTCGCGGAGCATTCTTAGCAGAGAGATTATCAAAGGGTTCTAATGGGAAGGGCTCAATCAAATGTCACAAGCTATTTTTTGGGATAAGAAACGAAAATGGGCTGAAGAATGTCATCTATTCCATTCAATTAGTTATGTATTTCTATACCGTTTTATAATATATTCAATTGAGAAATTTGAATAGTTATCTTAAGAAATAATCTATACAACTAATATTATTAATAAGATATAAAACAAGTAATATAATTAAAAATTTTAAATCAATTCCTACTTTAGATATAAGGAAAAATTTAGGAAGAAAGATTTTATTAAATAATTATAATTGTTTTTCCCGTGTTCCACATTACAACGGAAATAAGGGTATAGTAGCTTCTAAGGATATGCACCGCTGAGCTCCTGAATAACGTCCACCTTTGACTTTTTATCCTCAATGGTATAACTCTCGAAATGGAGAACTTTGTGACCAGGTTTGAACTCGCAGCGCAAAGGATACGAATCTAACGCCCTACCGACCCGTCTATCCCGACCTAACAGTTGCAACTGCTATAAAGGCGAGAAAATTAGTTTTTGATTAATAAATAAAAAATAATGAATTAATATTTGAAAAACTGTATTAACATCAAATGCCACCTACTACGAGTTAAAAAAAAGATTTTAATTTGATTGGCTAAAAACAAAGTATTTTATTAAGGATTGAAAATGTGAACTATATATATATATATATATATGTGTGTGTGTGTGTGTGTGTGTGTGTGTGTGTGTGTGTGTGTGTGT
>JAOUZG010034239.1:348773-370053 GCA_026289955.1 Argiope argentata | reverse complement strand
GTGTGTGTGTGTGTGTGTGTGTGTGTGTGTGTGTGTGTGTGTGTGTGGGAAATAATAGTAAAAATTGAATAATCCAGGTGTTATAGAAATATATATTATAAACAATGTTTATATGCAGATGTAGATTATTATTTTATATTATAGTTACTCGTTTAAGAAATTTTAATCACTAATAAGGAAACCTATTTTATTATTTCACTTTAAAATATATCAAACTTAAGGGTTGAAGGAAGAATGTACAGTGAAGTGACAAAAGTCATGGGATAGCAATACGCAAATATACAGATGACAGTAGTATCGCAGCGAAAAAATATAAATGCGCATTTCGTTTTCCAGAGCTTTCATTTGTGTTCAAGTTATTCATGCGAAAAGGTTTTTCGTGATTTATGGCGGCACGACGAAAATTAACAGACTTTGAATGTGGAATGTTAGTTGGAGCTAGACGCATGAGTCATTCCTTTTGCGGATATCGTTAGTGAATTCAACATTCCGAGATCCACAGTATCAAGAGTGTGCCGAGAGTATAGAATTTCAGGCATCCCATCCCATCATGGACAGCGCAGTGGGCGACCACCTTCACTTAACACGTCTGTGTAGAATGGTCAATGTTAATAGACACGCAAGACTTCCTCAAATAACCACAGGAATCCATGTGAGACGTACGAGGGACGCGTCCGATAGGACTGTGTGGCGAAATTTGTCTTCCTTGGGCTATGACAGCAGAAGACCGACTCGAGTGCCTTTACTGACAGCATGACATCGTCTGCAGCGACTCTCCTGGGCTCGTGAGCATATCGACTGTTGCCTAGACCAGTAGAAAACCGTGGCGTGGTCAGATGAGTCACAATTTTAGTTGTAACGAGCTGATGGTAGAGTTCGAGTGTGGCGCAGACCCCACGAAGCCATGGACCCAAACTGTCAGCAAGGCACTGTTCAAGCTGGTAGTGGCTGCATAATGGTGTGGGCTGTTTTTACATGGCATGGACTCGGTCCTCTGGTCCAACTGAACCAATCGTTGACTGGAAATGGTTATTTTTAGCTGCTTGCAGATCACTTGCAGCCATTCATGGACTTCACGTACCCACACAACGTTTGGATTTTTATGGATGACAATGCGCCATGTCACCGGGCCAGAACTGTTCGCGATTGGTTTGACGAACTTTCCGGACAATTCCAGCGCATGATCTGGCCACCTAGATTGCCCGATATAAATCCCATCGAGCATTTATGAGACATCATCGAAAGGTCCGTTCGTGCCCAAACTCCTGCACCATCCACACTTTCGCAATTATGGACGTCTATACAGACAGCATGGCTCAATATTCCTGCAGAGGACTTCCAACGACTTGTGGACTCCATGACACGTCGAGTTGTTGCACTTCGCCGGGCAAAAGGAGGACCGACACGATATTAACAGTCATCCCATGACTTTTGTCACTTCAGTGTATATGATAATTCTAAAAATATATTAACTACCAGAGTAAAGATTCAAACGTTTAAGAATGAATAATAACATATGATTCTTCAAGAGTTGAAATAAAAATATTTATGAGACAGCGGAATAAATCTTGATGAATGAAATTTTTAAAAATAGTTTATCCAAAATATAGAATTTACAAGAGTCGGAGCTTTGTTTTGAAAGTCAAACACAAAATTAATAAAGAAATAATGATGCTGATGCACGTAAGAAATTAAAAAACCTTTTCAAATATTAAATACTAATCTAGGCTTCGTGCCATTGACTTCATGTCCACAGGAATATCGTACACTTTACTATTTTAAAGAGTAAGGAATGAGAATTGAGAATTCCATATATATATTGTTGCTCCTTTTTATACCATACTCGTCCAACAAATTCTTATAGCTATCTTAAAAATGAATATGCAAATATTAGACTATCAATTGTGTTTGTATTGGTTAACAATTGAGATTATCTGCGTTTGTGTGCATTTTATATATAATCAATAACCAATATATGTAGTTGTAGATAATATTAGAATTTACTTGTTTGAGGAATTCCAGTAATAAATACTCAATAATTACACTTTGAGTAATGAGTAATAAATACTCAATAATTACACTTTGAGTAATGAGTAATAAATACTCATTCTGAAATTATATTATCCTAAAATATATTAAATTTTAGAGCTCACACTTTAAAGAATATAAAAATTTTAAAATATGTTAACTCCCAGAACGAAGTCTCAAACTTGACAAAGTATAATCCAGTAATCTTCAAGATTTGAAATAAAAACATTTATGGTGTTTTTAGAATACGTCTTAATTAACACTTATTTCGCATAATTAAAAGATGTACCATAAATAATGAATTATAAATATTTGGCACTCTGTCTTGAAAAGTGGAAGAGAAGATTGACTGAGATGGAATGATGCCGATAGCTATATAACATGAACCGTTAATCAATTTTCAATCCATTGACGTGTGTGACGTTTGTATTGATTGAAGCTCCGAAACCTCGGTGTCATCTTAGACATCAACTTCAAAAAATTTTTATAAGAAAATGACAAATTCTTTGGGATAGCGGAAACACGGGGCGTTCTGTATATAAAATTATAAAAACAGTAAAACTGCAACCACTCCCTTGGACTCATGAAGAAATTTTGTTTGTAACAGGACATGGTCCATTCTCTTCTTTTCTTCACCGGTTCCATTTATCAGAAAACGACTATTGCTCTTGTGGGGAAGTCGGTGATCCCATCCACTTTGCAACATCCTGCCCTTTTACGGTTTCATGGCACCTTCGAAAACCCTCAACTTAGCTAGAAAGTCTTTGGTTTAAAAGACCTCTTAATAATTCATTATTCAAAAAAAGAATCATAAACATGATTAGATTTCTAATTGATCACGGAGAACTGTTACGGCTCGATTAAGCTCATCAGTTTTTGAGTATCATTTAATACCACGCATTTTTATATTAAATCTTTTTAACACTTCAAGTTACTAATTTTTTAATTCTCTCATATTTTTATCCATACTGTACATTATGATATCATTCATCCATTTTGTTGTACTCCAGACCTTCTTCACTCTAATTTTATCACTTATTGTTAAATTATATGTCTGTGTATTTTGTGTCTTCTATGTTTCTTTCCAATAATGTAACAACAACTGTGTAACGTGTTTTTTTTTTGGTTTTTAATAAAGTCCACCTACATCTATACTAAACCGGAAAGGAGCCATTTGAGCCCTAGAAACGGAGGTGTGGTGTGGTGTTAAGGTGTTAATCCATTGACGTTATGATATTACACATTTCATGCAATATTTTCATGGTTTAAGCAACTTAAATTATCTTTACGTAGTGGTCTTAAAAATTTCCTTTATTTTACCTTATATATACAACATCTTTATATATGGGCAATTACTACAATAAAGTGCAAGATATATTTTTTAAAAAAATCAAATTTATTCATTTACTTTCTGCCTTGATTCATTTAATTATAATGAATTCTTAAAATTTACATTTGCTTTAGAAATCGCTAAACATTAATATATGTTAAAAAGGGAAAAAAATTAACATTTATAAATTATTGACATATACAAAAATATGAACGGAATTAAAATAATAAAATCATAATAAATTCGATAATAATCAGAATTAGTTATCGAAACTCATATTCGGAAATTATACTTGGAAATGAATATCAAAAATTCACGTTACTTCAATAGAGTGTTCGATTAGCCTCACTTCAAAAGTCAATTGAAAGTCTTTTTCCTTTCACTCAAAAAGAAATCGTGAAATCAATAATTTTAAGAATACGCTGAACTGCGGTAGCGCGATCTTTAAATTTTATACAGAAAGAAATCAATATTAAATTTATTCCTCTCAACCTGTAAAAGAAAACTAGTCTTCTTTTTTTTACTTTTTACGGCTATTTTATCGAAAAATAAACAAACTGCATTCAAATAGCTGTTTACGGAAATGTTATTGAATTTTTCTACACCTCTTGTAAAGATGGAAAAATACTTCAATTCAGTTTGGAGATTTTTTTTTTGACTAATCTGATTTATTCTTCTTTTTCCCCAACCTTCCATTCGTGTCAAACGTAGCGTGAACACTGAGCGTTATCTTGGTGCATGATTGATACTGGCAGTGAGATTACTTTCCCATTTATATAAGAAAAGTTCTCCAAAAAAAAGAAAGACAGAAAGGAAACAAAGAAAAAATTCCGAAAACAGATACAGCATAATTCATTTTTACCCTCTCGTTATTTTACAATTTCAGAAAATATTCTTTCTATTGTTTGCAAAATACTTAATAGCGAAAACAGTTTTAATGCCCTTTCATTTTTTAAAAGAAACTTAATGTATATTTTGATACATTTGTTTCCTGTTAAAACATTTCTACATCTTGAAACATCTCTACTTCTGAAAATGGATAAAAAATATTTCAGTTAAGTTTTTAAGTAAGAAATGGGGATGAATATTTCCAGAATGCCATCCTGTTTCTATAAGTGAATACTTACATTAAATTATTTATTTACAGTTTTAGAATTAAGCACTGAATTTTGAGAACCTCAAAAACTAAATGTAAAAATCATTGCATCTCAGATGCTGAATACAAATTTCAAACTATGCTATTGACTTTATGTTTCAATACTAACAATAAATTTGACTTCAAATTATATATTAAATATATAATGCATTTTCCCCACCCTTATAAAATGTTCTCATGTATTAAACCCATAGATAATAAAAACATAAAATGGCAAATCATGGGTGGAAAAATAAATATTTCTGAGAGGTTTAAAAACTAGTTTATTGAGTTAACAGTATACTTGTTATTAAGTAAACAATTTAATATAATCAACAAAGATTATTATCTATCTGCCTCGTCTCTATTTATCATTATCTATTAACAGAGGGCATTACCTATGGTTTAGTGATTTTCAATGCAATTGAATACATATCATTCTGAGTCACATATCTTGTAAAAACAGTAAAGATTAACTAAGAATACAGAAAATATTACCTGCGTCTGTTTTTTTTCTTTTTATGAAGGTATTGAATAAAGAAAACTTTAAAATTTAATCCTACAGTAATTAAAATAGGATACACCTGTTCAAAATTAAATATACGGTTATGATAGAAGATACTGAGTTTATTTAAAAATAAATAAGGAAATCTTCACTTATTTGTCTAAATACTCAATTTCACCAAATATTTATATAGCTGATTTTATCACTAAATATATCGCTCAGTTTTATTACTATTCATTAAGTTGTTATTGTTGCAATCAAAATTATATTCTACAAATTGGCTGCGAATTGAAAAAAACCAACTTAAAACCTATAATTATAGGGTTTAAATCGTTAAATTTTTATCTTAATATGACAATCTTAATCCTGGCTCAGATAATTCTGACTTTCACAATTTGTTTTTCAAACGTTATTTCCTAAAATATGTACACAATAAAATAAGTTATTTTTAAATAAAATATTGTTATTAGTTATTTGACTTTTATAAAATAAGTCATTTTTACTCATCTCTATATGAAGTCGCCTGAAAGTTTTTATGTTGGAACCACAAAAACTCAAAGAAATATTTAACGAATATTGAAGATATTGATATCTCTTTGTAGACCATCTATTGGGAATGATTGTAGAATATTAAAATCATATCAAAATAAAAAGGGGAGTTTTAGAATTGCGATTTTAATTTATCAGCGCATGTACGAAAACAGCAATAGCAATAGCTGTGGTATGCATATGTGATATATTTCTTTGTTTCCGATTTTAAACAGTTAAAATCATATAACAAGCTAGCAGAAACAGCCTTTATAAAATTGTATTCGTTTGGACTTATGTCACAAGCATAAAATGTGAGATCTCATAGACTTTCAAAGAGATCAAATTGTAAGAAACCGCTTAACTACAGATTTTTGACAGAAAGATACAATCCTTTACACATTTCTAGATATATTGTGCCTAAAATTATAAAAATAAACATTCAGTACACCAAAAAAGGTGATTTTTTAAAGTTTATTTGTAATAATGTTCCGTTTCATGACAGCATTAGGGTTATTTTGGGATGCAGCTTGTAATTTTGTACAATGGTCAGATGAATAGGATGGCACCTCTGCTAGAATGTATTTTTCTACGCAACAATAGTGCAAGAATGCTTGACCCAGATAGATTTAACGTTGACACTGTGGATTAAGAACGCTTTATACGACGGTATTTCTGTGGGATCAGTTTTCAAACCCGAAATCCTACGGTTCACGAATATAGAACATTACCACCTGGCCTCCTCAGCCCTCAAACTCTGCTGATCTAATCGTAACCTGAAAAGGAAAAATCACTGGGGGAATTACAGAGAAGTTTTATCTAATCAAGGCTATTTTAGGATGGAAACTATTTCCAGAAGAAGATGAAATTATTTAGAAGGATAATGAGCCGACTCATGCAGCGGGTATTGGCAAATCGTAGTTTGAGGAACACGAGAATAAATCGGAACATCTACTTTGTTCCGAATATTCCTCTGATGTCCTAAAATCTATCCCTTATTATTTGTTTTTGAGCCTCAAATTTTGTTCTCTGATTTGATTCCCAGACATCTACTACCCTAGTAGCATTCAAATATTGTACAATATTGATCAATATTCGCAATTTTTTTATATTGTTAATATTGTGAAGTATTGTTTAATATCATATAATATTGATCAGTATTGTACAATATTTTGCTGCAGGATGTTCTACCTGGGTTAGCCTTTTATTCGTCTATATTTTTGTCATCATTTTAATAATCATCACCGTGCTTGGCGTTCACTGTTAATAAACGTTAAATTTGTATGTTAGAGTCAATACAACCAAACACTTAAATGATCAACAGGACAAATATATGTTTAGGAGACACTAGTACTTGTGTATGATCATGATTGTCTTCTTTCATCTGTCAGTAAGGGTGATTTGATCTGCTATTTTATGCGAAGCAGTGTCAGTTTTCTGCCAGTCCAGTCGTAAACTGGAAAGGAAAAATCATTGGGAAGAAGTATAATTACGCTTAAACAGACCAGGTTCATCCTACGATGCCAACTTTTATTCCATCTGAAGATAGAATTTCCCAGGAATCACGATGTTCTTGTTCATACAGAAAGACTTTTCCAATTGTTGTGTAATAAACACGAGGGTAAAGTGAGCAAATATCTTGCCCGAATAGTCTCCTGACATCGATATAATCGAACCCTTACGGTGTTCTTTAGAGCGTTAAATCCGGAATCGATATACCTCCACTGTCAACTCTCATGGAACCCTCACAACATCTCCATGAATAATATAACATTGCATTAAACATTATCCAGTACTTGTGAGATTTGATTCTCAAACGAATCCTTTTCTGTATAATTGCTTGCTTTTTCCCCATTATTTTAATTAACACCTGTGAAAGAATGAACCTGTAGAGAAAGTTTTAAAAACTATATGTGTTAAATTATGTGCCAGTGTCAATACCAATCAAAAACATTAAATCTCAGTAAAAATAATGTGTTTTCAAACATTCTTTTGAAGTGGAGAAAACAACTTTGTATATAGATTCTTTCAGATATTTCTTTCTTTCCAACAGCGGAATTTTTCCAACTGAAGAAGATAACTGATAAATAAAAATATTAGACATTTTTACAGAAAAAAAAGGAATTTCTGAATTTCCTTTTGACTATTTCATTTTTTTGCAATCCATTTTCATAACACAAAACTAAGCTGTTTTTAAAAAATCTATTTAAGTGAAGAATGGGTTGTTCTAAAATATTTATGAGGATTAAAAGCAAATTCCCCCTGAACAATTCTGGAAAACATTTTATAAAGACTTTTATTTATATTATGGTTTGTTTTTCGTATCCATTCCATAGCTTGGATTGCGTGTAAATTGAACATTATTGTTGAAAAGATTGAGAATAGCCGAAAGATTATTTTCCCGTTTATTTAAAATATTTTAAAAGAAACAAAATGAGTAAGAAACAACTGAGAAATTTAAAATAAAAAGAAACAAAGTATTTATTTCCATTGATTTTTCCTTCATAATTGCTTTAGAATCAAATTTTATGTAAACTCTTCGTGATCTTTAAATAAAAGTAAATATCGAATAGCATTTGAAACATGTTAGAAGTGTTATTTTGCTTGATGCAAGAGGTACCTCAACACATATTCGTGCCTTGAGGCCATTTTCGGTACATTTCTAGTATGTTTTCTAGTCTAGAAATAAAGCAAAGTAATGTTTCTTATGATTTTTGTATTTTGAGATGACAGATACATTTCTTCTTATTTATGTTTACATTAATGATTCTTAATATTTAATGCATTTTGTACAGAACATTAAGATACACTTGAATAGTTCTATCCATGTAGTTTGAGATTTTAGATTTTATGAAAAAAAAATCACTTCCATGAAAAGTTTCTAGGCTTTAAATTTTTATCCAGGAATTCAGAAGTTTTCTTTATAATTAAATATTTTTGATATTTACTTAAATTTTTTCCTATATTTAATACTTCTTGCCTCAGAGGCTTTCTAATGCATTTCACATTTTTTTTCCGTCCACAAATCATTGTAATAACTAACGCTAAACTGCAAATGTCCGATCGTCATACATTAAGCCTGATCTTATTAAAATGAATGAATTAAAAGTAAGCTGAAATATACATTTAATATTTACATGGCATTAAATTTAATTATCGAAGATTCACAGAAATAGAGATAAAGCGTATATCAAATTACTCGAACAAATGTAAGTCAACAAAACAGAGTTGAGTTGTCACATAATTTCCAAGTTTAATAATAAAATGTTTTAACTATTCTTCTTCGTTGCGCCACAAAGTGCTCAGATACATTTTGCAATATTGAAAGCAACTGAATAGCTTGCAAGAAGCATTCGGAATAACATTTTAAAATATTATTTCTGGAATATTTTAAAGTGTAGTTAAAATCCATTAGCTGAAAATGAAGTTTCAGATTTTGGTGAAATTTCAAATCTATAAAGTGCTTTCTTATTATTATCCTTATTCATACAGAGACAAGTAAATTAGAAGTTTGATTTAGTTATTTCAAGATTCATACATTTTTAAAAATTAGTTTGCTTGATTTTTTTATGATTTAAATATATTATTTGTTCAGCACAAAACATTATTTAGGAAATGTTAAAGTCAGTTATCTTAATTGCTCATTAAATATTTTTTCTGTCATAAATAGGTTTTTTAAGAAACTATCAAATTTTTATAATAATTTTTGAAAATGTTTTTTCAAAAGAAAAAAAATTCTTTTAATCTACCAAACTGTGAAAGAATAGCAGATTTCTGATAGATTATCTATGAAATTCTTCGTTCGGAACAATATCTGTCAGGAAAGTCGTTTCATTGAACTCATTGTTTTCAGAGCTTTTCAAAAATGACTTCTAGAAAGTAACAACATTTTTCTATCTCTTATGTTTTTGCAGCTATTTTTTTTTCTATTTAGTATTTCACTTTTTTTCACATTTTTTTAACACCTAAGTTTTCAAGATTTAAAGAATTTATTGTATTTATTGTAAACCTATGGATGAAGTAAAAATTTTGCTGTATATAAAATTTTTGATTAAACATTTAAAAAAATCATTTTGATACCTCGGAACTCGCATTATACTTTTTTCTACTTACAGACCAAAAACCAAGTAATTTATACATTATACTTTTTCAAGAATATTACATGAGCTTGATGTTAATGACGACATTAATCAAAAATTGTTTTAAAGCGATTCCCATATCGCAGAATATCAAAGTGTTATAAAGGTACTCCTACTTAATAATAATTAACGATTAAAGAAAATATGGTTTTAATGAAAACTTATATTATTTATTATAGTTTGTATCAATTCAAACTACGAAATCTACAAAAATATTCATTTATATTATATTTAACAATGTATGCGTTTCAATTTTCTTCTTAAAATAGATACTTTAAAGAGAATTATAGGAGAATCAACTTTTAATAATCATTACAGTATTAGGAGATTCTTTGGTTGCAGCCTCGTATCTTCTAGATGAATGATTAAAATCTTGTAGTTTGCTGCAATTAATATGTGTGATAATTAGATTGATCAAATATATAAGCATAAAACTGAAAAAGGAAAATATTATGTATTTAACCATTCTTTTAAAAAATTTGGGATAAAAGATTTCCTTATTTGACTGTTCAGAATTGGAGGCTGATTTATTAAAAATTAAAAATTACAAGGAACAGAAGAATGGATAACTTAAATTTATGCAAATATAAAATAAGATTTAGATAGTTTTTTTTATGATGAAAAAGAAAATTGGTCACCCAAGAAAATTGTTCTAAACTATTGAACTATTATAACTATGATGGGGGGGGTAGTAGAGTTATCGTTGAGCACTTCCATTAGATGCATATGGCATCCATCGGAACAAACAATGTTTAATGTTGTAAACTTAAATATTGGGCAAACTCTTTGAATTTAAATTGGGGTAAAACGTGACTGAAATTGGGTGAACATTAAGTATATTTGGCTAACGTCCAAAAAACTGCTCTTGGCTTCTCTAGTACTGGTGACTGCTGGTTTCTTTGGTCGCTATTCAAAGGAAATATGTAATGCGTATCATAATAGGACGAATACATTTCGAAAGGTATGAATAAAATAATAGTATGATAGCATTAATTCTTGAATAGATTTTTTTAAAAAATCATAAATAATTGATTTATATTATAATTTTGTCTCGTGCAATTTATGGCAGGTGAAATAAACTTAGAAAATCCTGAAAGCGAAGATACCAACTGAACAAAAACAACTTAGTATTAGTCTGAGGAATAAAATTAGAAAAGCTTCATACGCGCGCCTAAAATATCCCACGTTTAACGATATCATGTGACCATTAACAGGTTAAAATACTTTTTCTGGAAATAGATCTTTAATATTTCGAATTATTTGAAGCTTTTAGCAGTAGTCCTTCATTATTGTAAAATATCCATGATATTAAGATGAAATAAAATAAGGCTTCGTAAATAACAGAAAAAGCGAGCGTTAATTTGTTTTTTAGATCGAAGATTGCTCAAAATTTCAGAATTAAAGGACAGAAATATTGGAAAAATTAATAAATTTTATAATTTGTTTCCTATCAAAATTATACGCTACTAATTCAATTAATTTGCTTTTTTAAACAAATGATAAACTTTTATTCTAGAAGGTAGAGGGATAATCCTCGGATTGATTTAGTTTAGCTGAATTGAAATTAGATTATGAATTTTTCACAATAAAATCCGGCGTAACTCTAAAAAATAATTTCAAAACCACATACAATAATTATCTGTTGTTCCCAATCCTTAATAGCTATAAATGAACATTACTTATAATAGACTTATCAAAAATAACTATGCTTAGTTACTAAATAACTGAATATTCTCTATATGTATCATTTACAATTATGTAGACCTAGTTAAAATTCAGCTTATGAAGCTGGCTCGATATAGGCTATATATCGAGTCTCGATATAAGCTATATATCGAGTCTCGATATAAGCTTTTTATGGATATATTGGCTCTCAAAGTATGTAAATATATATTATAATATTTTTATGATGTTACATAATATTTTGTATTTTGGGGGTTTATAATTATAAGTCTGATATTCGACCTTATAAAGTACATCTGTAAAAATAATGAATGCCACATTTTAAATTAAAATGAAGAAAAAAATGAATATTTTATTTAAAAATACCAAAACATTCAAAGATAAGTAAAAATAATAAGAAAAGTTACTACATAAAACTCTTTTTTTTTACTTATAATTTTAGAGTATTTTACCGAAAAGTATTGGTGCATAAATTAAACAACTACACCGTTATAATAATATAATATTTTAATTCACATCATATTTAAATGCTCTATAATACTAACTTAAACCTTTTATAAATTCCTATTAGTCTACAACTATGAACTTACCTTTAATGAAATATTAAGTTCTTGTTAGTGAGTCTATATATATAATCCTTAATCAAGAATCTTATGTCATTCCAATTAATTTTAATGGCCTTCCTTAATGATGGCTACCATTATTAGAAAATATTTAGATTATTACCCGAATTAAGTTCCAACTCTTTTCTCCACCAACTGTTTCAGCATTAGCATATCATTATTCAATCATCGACGATGTTTAAAATTCTCGTTGATGATGAGAACTTGCATAACATGACTAGGAGTTTCTTTATAAGTTTTATTTATAAGATAATGCCTCTAATGGTCAATACTTTTATATAAATGGTTATTGACTTTTATTTAAAAACAACAATTATATAAAATTATTTTAAAGCAATAATTATTTAAAACAATAATGTCAATAATTTCTTTCACACATAAAATATTGGATATTTATTTTCGGAGAGTTTTTATGGATTTTTTCATTTATTCACATGTGTATAAAATTATTTTTAAAACTTTCAGTAATTTAATAACAAATATGTATTTAATATACCTTATGTCATAAATTAAGATAAAGATTTATATTTTAATCAAAACAATTAGCCAATAATAAAGTACGATGGCTCGCTATGAAAAATCTGTAAAAACTTGTAAAACAATATAAACGTGAACGTTTCCTTATTTTCCAAACGATATTTACAGGTAGGGAATTATTCCATCTTCAAACACTTTTATTATTTAAACTGTAACTGTACACGCATTAAGAATCATGAAATATTCAACATTAAGCTTGTTTCCTTCTTGTAAAATATCGACTCGCAACATTTTCTATAAAATCAGAAAATATACTTAGATTGTCTCTTTTACAAGACACTGAATCTAAGACTGATAAAAAGGTTTCAAAGCTTAAAGATACATCTTAACGATTTTCTTTTAAAAGCCTGGTTTATTTAAAGACACACGCCGCATTCCGATATAAATAATTTCATCTAATGGCATTTCAGCACCTATTTCTTTTCGGGATCGGTGGAATTCTTTGAATAAATTTGAAGATAGAAAGGTGGAAAGTAGGCTGAAGAAATTGATTCCTTTGCCAATGCAAAGTATCTATGCATCAGTTTCGAGTTCTAAGTTAATGTGTTTTAAGAAATAAAGAGGCTAAACATTTATTAGCTTAAATAAACTCTGAAGTCAATTTCTTTAATTTAAATATTAAGTAAATAAATGCAGTTCATATTAGCGTTTTGAATAAAATAGCACAAAGATATAAATATTTTACGATCAGAATTTTAAATCAGAGATATTTTTTATTTCGAATGTCAGTTATAATTTGAAAGGCTAGGTTGTTAGAGCGTTGGACTCGTATTCCTTAGATTGTGAGTTCGTACCTTGGCGGCCTAAGATTCCCCTAGTGTGTGGTAGCTGGCGTTCATTAAATCTGTCTTGGTCACAAAGTCCTCTATGTCGAGAGTAATACCACTGTGGGTACTGGGTCAGAGATGATCTTTCTCAGTTCCATATCTAAATAACTATCTGGGGATGAATGAATGAATGGAATGCATAAATTAAGTTCGACCCCTTAAAAGGGTCTGTGACATGCGTGAGAGCTAGAAGTTAGACTTCTGCCCTCGGGTGTTCAGGGGTCCATACCCTCAGAAGCTACTACATCCTTCTTTCCGAAAGGACAGGCGAACAACAACAGCAACAGTTATAATTTGAAATGTTGAATATTTGAGGGATGAAAAAGTTATTGACTAATGAAAAGTTGAAAGCATTAAAAGCTCACTTATCCAGCTTCCCAATCCCTTTTGATACATAAGGTTAAATTTTAGAAAAGGGCAATGGTATCAGAAAGAATATTTTTCATTAAAAATAAAGAAATGGTTTTACTTTTAACAGAATTAAAAATAAGTGAAGATAATAGGCGATTAGTGCAATTGATATTAATTTAAAATAGAATATGCTCCATTTTGCACAAAAGTAGTTGAGAAAAATTTGAATTTCTGAATAATGAAAGAGTTTTATAATGTCAGTTGAATCTCAGAAATTTAAATAAGCCTCATTGTAGCATAATAGATCTCGAAATTCACTTCTTTCTACTATTACTAAATATTGAAACTTAAATATCATTTATGGCCAAAAAATCTAATTAATTAAAAGTATTTTTTATTTTGGTAAATTTAATTTTTATTTTGGTTCTTAAATGAAAAAAAACACACACAATTAAATTAAAGAACAAAAAATGACGCTTTCAAGCAAATTACTTTTTATATTAATATAGTGTTGTCATTAAGAACTAGAAGTAAAAAAAAACTGTTTGGAAAACTCTAAGAATATTTCGCTTACGTTCTTGATGCGAATCCAAAATTTGAAAAAAAAAATAGCATTCTCTTTCAGCCATATTATTTATAATTGAATCGATTGAATAAGAATTTAACATCCTTCATTTTTAAAATCATATTTCAAGATTAAAATTTATCAGCAGTAGTTACATCAGTTTACTCAATTGTACACTTAAAGTTGAAAAAGATTGTTGTAATAACGTATTATGAAATAACATTATTTTATCTGTTATAGTTGCTACAGAATCCGGAATAGACCGGGATAATATGTTTAGCAGAGGGTTGGATTCGTGTTCTTAAATTTGCGAGTTCGAACTTTGGCTGCCGAAGATTCCCCGAGTGTGTGGTGGTGGTTGCTCGTTAAATCTGTCATGGTCGCAAAGTCCCCCCATGTCGTGAGTAAAAGCTCTGAGGATACTGGTTCAGAGGCGATCATTTTCTGTTTCTGATCTAAATTACGATCTGTGGATGAATGAATGAAAATGCAAGGATGAAGTTCGCCCCATAAAAAGAGTTGTGATGTGTGAGTAGCTAAAAGTCGTACTCTTGACCTTAGCTGGCACTACTTGAAGCAGAGACGCACCCTAGGCTAAAAATCACTGACTGCGTCAGCAAGCTTGTCCATGGAAAGTGCCATTTGTAACAACAACATATTCCTAATGAAAAGACTTATTGAAGAGTTTAAGCCCTCATGTTTTATTGCAAAAATAACATTTTGCCATAACCTATTTACACTTAAAGTTCTTAAAAGGATTTTTAATCGAATTGTATATTAAATGCCAAGCTAAACTTATTTTCAATGAGTTGATATAAAATTAAATACATAAAGGAATATTGATACATATTTAATTTTTATTCTCATAATGGATTTTATTCCTTTTTCTAGAACTATTGATCACTTTTTTTTCAACAGGTAGAAGAATATCGGTCGCTACGAGTCTATTTAGGATTTGCCATTCTGCATATCATCAAAATACGTTTAACACGTTTACTGACCATTAAATCTTGAAAGAAGATACATCGTGAATTTTGTAAATAAAATATTATTATATTAAGCAAATTTATTTCCTAGAATGAATTTTTCTTACATACAAGTTTTAAACCATTTTTGGAACTATGCTAAACATTTATATAGCTTCTATTCAGAATATAAATACTCTAAATGAATAAAAGAAGAGACTATTTATATAATAATTATGTTTGCCATTTAGCTGCAATTTTCATAAATTGCTTCCTCTGGATATTGTATACCATCATATTAAATGTAAATAATATGGAAAGCTAAAATTACTTAATGTGGAATTCTAATTTAAGCTCCCTAATGCAGGAGAGAATTATCATTTGCACAGAAAGGAGGTATTCATTATTTGATATACCCCTGAGAGCCCAAATGATGGATGGTCCAGTAATTATTGATGAATTCCTCTGCAAATAAGAGCCAATTCGTCTCTCCAAACAAATAATATACTCTTTGAGGTTCTGACTTTGAGTTTATTACATCTCATGTTTGAAATTATACATGTTTTTGAGTTTCTAGCAAATATGGGTGATTTCTTTGTATAATTTAGTTATTTTGTTTAAAAATACTTATTTCAAAAAATAGTGAACCAGAAAAATTATTCAGGAAACATTTGATATTCCTTTTCCATTAAATGGAGCTTTAAGTAATTATTAAGTAATACATTTTAAGTTTTTAATATGTCGAATCTTCCGCTAATATTTCAAAAATAATCACACACTAAAATTTTTAATTTTGTCTTTAAAATATACCCCGCCTTAGAAAAAATGAAAAAAAAATATTTACTAAACAAAAGTTTGCATATAAAATTATCCAATAAATTTATAAAAGAAAGGATTAGTAAAAAAATACTAGTTCTTTGTTCATAATAATGAAGTGCTTTTCTGAAGCAAGTTTTATGTTATTTGCCTGATAGTTGTAAGTATATCATAGATAAATTTTTTAAGAACCTTTAAAAATCAAAAATTATGTCATTATCTATGAATTCCTTTTCTTTCCATTGAAAAACTCTTCAAGAACCGATTGCTTGTATTTCGCTGTCAGGCACATAATTCCTTAATTACGGCTATGTTTTAAAAGAACTCCTCTCTTAATTACCTTTAGCGTTCAAAATTGATTAATTTTCCATTTTTCCTTCGCATTAAATAACATGACTCTATCCATTTATCAAAATCGCTAGCAGTTCCTAATGATTCTATTCCTAATTGTTCCTTTTTTATATTTATCATTGTTTTGCTTCTGGAACATAACTCACAATCTCTTTTAAAGTTTACTATTGATCTGTTACACCTAACTCAGTCCCTTTCCCCCCTAGCTATATTACTTCCCCCTCTCCTTTTTTCTTTGACTGTTTTAGCGTCTAATACACAAGGACATAAAAGTTTTTTTTAATAGCTAGTAATTTAACAGCTGACCTAATCACTATAATAATACCTAACTCAAAATATTTTAAACTGATAGATACTTTATCAAATGTTATTTGTAAACTTGCAGAAATTGGCATATTATTGCAAATTTATATTTGATTTCGTGTATAAGAAATGTATATAAGATTATTTATACATCCTATTTTCATTAATATATTATTTTTGTCTGCCTTAAAAATTTTGCCATTCTCTTTAGTGGTTTCGTCAAATTTCGAAGTCTTTAACTTTCTGTAATAAATGAAATTTAATGAAAACTTTCATTTTCAGAAAACTTCTTAGTTACAAAAATATGAATTCCTCGTGTGAAATATACGCTTTGATACAGGATACATAATTAATGATCAGTAACAATCTTTTTTATACAGGAATTTATGATCGCAAATTTATGATCATCGGTGAAGCACAACCATAGAAATCAACAGATGAAAGGAAAGAAACATTGTTTATTGATAACGTTAAAAAAGATGTAAGAATTTTTTCGATTAATTCTTGAAAATTTGTATCTGTAACAGTGATATATAGTTTATAATCTCGATTATGTGATTTCCTTACCTGTTCATAAATATCAAATATTTCACGGGCATGCGTAGCTTCTGAGATTTCAGTAAATATATTTTCACTTGAGAATATGGAGTAGTATAGACAGGATTTCCCAGAAACCTTCATAAAACGCTGTAAAGACTCCATAAATATTGAAATCTAGGGGAACGTGAGATTGATGCAATACGATCAATCTATTTCGCTTAAATGTAATATTCAGATAATAACACATTTAAATTTATAGTTCTTACTATGTGCAATTTCCAATATCACCGCTCTTTCCATATTGTTGCAAATGTATCTATGATATAATTTTACATATTTCTTTTTATAATTGAAAGTATATTTTATTTTCATTAGTATCTTTTCGTCTGTAAAATCTTTCATATTTGAATTTATGGTTTAAATTGGGATTCGATTCCTTTTTTGATTGAATAGATATTAGCAATTTATAATGATTAATGAAAACTTTTGAGGCATTAGTTTGTAGCTAAATATGCATATTATTTATTGAAAGCTTTATTGAATATTGAATTTTCACACTTCCATCACTGAGAGTACGGAATTTAATTTTAATTTAATCTAAAATTTGAAAATTAAGTTAGTAGAATATAAATTTCACATAACGCAATATAGTTGCTGTGTGTCCCAATCTATATTGTATGACAAATGAAATAGCTGGTAGACAGCACTAACTTTTGCAAAATATGATAGTGCTCAGAGTCATGATACGTTCTTAAGTGTATGCAATTTTGTGTCTCTTTATATTTGGTTGACTGTTTCCTCTTCTGCTACCTTTTCTTTTACCTAATTGCTTAACATTGCCCTTGAAGAGTTTTCATTTTGATATTTTGTAAATTTCTACATGACACCTCTATTTTAATTTGCAAACAAATTTTAGGATTCCATGTGCTTATAGCATACACCCGAATTGAAAAAAAATCATCCACTAAGATGAAGATGAGTTGTGAAACCGAATGTCTCATCTATTCTAATTAGTAAACAAAATTTAGGATTACATGCGCTTATAACATGCATTAGAACAGAAAAAAATTCTTCCATTAAGATGAAAATGAGATATGAAATTGAATGTCATATCTATTCTAATTAGTAAACTAACTATAAGATTACATGCTCTTATAATATGCACTAGAACTGAAAAAAATTCATCCAGTAATATAAAGTTTAGTTATCAAATTCCATGACGCGTATATTCAAATTTTTAAACGAACTTTGGGATTACATGTGATTGTAACATGTATTAGAATTGAAAAGAAATTTTTAACCTAAAATAAAGTTTAGTAATCAAATTCCATGTCACGTCTATTCTGATTTTTAAACAAACTTTAGGATTACATATGCTAATAGCATACATTAGAATTGAAAAAATATATATATATATATTCCAATAAGATAAAGATGAGGTGGCATTTTTTTCCTCTGTGTACACTATTGTAATTTATTATATTGTTATTTTAATCAACTTTTACAATATTCCAAAGTTGTTGGTTTCTTCTATAGGCATAGGCATCTATAATTGAAAGCACACATAAGAAAAAAAGAAGAAAAGAATTTTTTTTTACCTCGACTAATACAGTGTGCTTTTATTTCAACTCGGTTCAATTATCTTAATTATTTTTAATTTGAGAGTAGTAATTAATCGTTCAGTAAGTAACAAATCACTCATTAAACTTTAATAGTAATCAACTTGATTAAGAATAATTTATTTATTTATTATATTATTTTTATGCAAAAAGCTTATCCAAAAAGCCTACCACTTATTAATATTTTTCACTGTCTCTAAGTTTTTATTTCATATATTAAAAATAGTTATTATCAATTGAATTATTAAAAAGTTCATTTAAATGAAAATTAACTTTATAAAATTCATAACAAACATTTAATTGAATTTCATGAAAGCTATGAGAAAAAATAACAATTCATTTATAAAGAACTTTAATTGAATGCTATTTTACTAAATATGAGATTAATTATATATGCAAAATATATCACTAATTTGAATTAAATCCTTGTGTTATAATTAATACAGCATCTTTAAGCTAAATTTTATTCAATTAAATAATTTTAATTCAAATGAAATTTATGTTTTAGCATATCCTTTTTAGATAATTTATTTTCCAGATTCCTCAATTTTAATTAGAATAACTTTTATGTTGATAATAAATTTACAAAAATCTCATGCATATTGAAAATATTAATTTAATCATTTCACATACTCTTTAAATATTTCTACGATATTGGGATATCGTTTGGAAAAATATTCATAAGTAAAAAAATGAAAGGTTTTATATAATTGAGCAATCGCAATTATATTACTGAGCAATAAAGTTTGTTTCAATGTGACAAAAGTGAATTTAATATGTATCACTTCACAAATGCTTATAAATTTAATGTTTTAACAACTTTATAAATGGCTATATTGAGAATTTTAATTTGCAGGAGCCGCAACTTAGTTGAATGCCTATTGTATTGAGAGTCTTTATTTCTGAACAATTAAGGCAGACATGACATAAAATGTCAAAACATTAAAAAGACTATTTCAGGAAAATATATTTTGAAAATCTTTCTTATTTATTACTCAATTTTATAATTTTGCTGCTTTCATTCATTGCTATAATTGAAAATTATATATATTTTTTGTTTTACCACATTGATAATTTAATACCATTTTCAGAATTTTGTAACTTACAGGTATTTCTGAGATGTGTACAAAAATGAAATACAACTTTCTATACTAATAACTTATACTTGAGTTTCATATTGCATTTATAAATGGAAAATAACACAATAATGAAATATACTTATATAAAAACTCCTATCGTCTTCAAAAACTAGGTAATAAAAACTGAAATGAAATCCTCTCTTTTGTTCGATTTATTGAATTTTCAGCTTGAGGTTGCTAAGATAGGAAGCGATGTGCTTTCTTGTTTTAAATTATGACTTCATTCCTAAAATATTAAAATATGTGTTCCTTAGTTCGCTATTTAAGTAATTATATGATACTTAAATAAAGGAAGGTAAACAATTTTTAATATATAAAGGATTACATTTCTCTCCCTTAAAAAAATCGGTGGTATTATTTATTAGTGTCTTTTGTTTGCACCAATTGCTAAGTATTCCATTTATTTGTTGTGTGGTTTTTCTGTGATGAGATAGTACAAAAAAGGCATAAAGTTTTTATGAATTGACAAAAAAAAACCAATTTAAAAATGAAGCTAATAAATTAGTCCTAATAATAACTAAGTCAATTTTATAGTATATTATTACTTATACGTAATATTTGTAAAGTAAAAAAAAATTATCCTAATAACTTATATCACTTAAAGCTTCATTTCATACTTTCTTTTCCAAAAACATTAAAAATTTTTGAAATAATTTTTTTTATGATTTCTTCATTTAAAATCATTACATATATAATAATTAAAATGATAATTAAATGATTAAATGAAAACTATGCCATTATCTCTACATTATTTTTGCGAAATTTTAAGTCTCCAAAATGTGTTCATACAATGTAAAAATTTTTTAAAAATATAAAAGAGGAATATATAGATTAGGAAAAAAATCATCTACATAATTTTTAAGCTTTAATTTTAGAGATAAGATATGGGATGTTAATTCTTTGTTAAAAAGGGCTTAAAAATAAAGATTGATTTTATATAGTTATAGAGGTAAGAAAGCATTTAAACTAAAATAAAAATAATATACGATTGAAAGCTCAGAATAATTCCTACAATATCTGGAGGTGAGAAGTATATGTGAATAAAATTTTAATTGCAATAGTTTAATAATTTGAAATGAAGAATATAAGCTTAGATGAAAAAGGCAGCATTCATATTTGCATTAAAGTAATAGAAAGGGTTTAATACACATTTATGTTTCAAAAATTTTGAATATTATATCTATTCTTGTAAAATATATATAATTGATACCAAAAAATAAACAATAAGACGTAGATTGCAATATTAGCTAATATGGAATGAAAAGAGAGAGTCAAAAGAGTCAAGTCAAAAATTAT
>JAOUZG010034239.1:333172-348373 GCA_026289955.1 Argiope argentata | reverse complement strand
ATTTGGACAAGAAAAGTCAATATTAAAAATACCTCTCAATTCTTTAGAAAGAAACTAATTCCTTTTTTTGTTGTTGTCTGAACAGCTTCTTTTGAATGAAGAATAAATAAACTGCATTCTCATAACTGTTTACAGAAATGTTATTGAATTTTCTCACATTTTTGTAGCGATGAAAAAAATTTAATTCAACTCAAGAAATTATTTCGTAGAATTTGACATATTCTGTTTTCTTTCCAGACTTGAATTCATGTCAAACGTAGCGTGAACACTAAACATTATCTTCCCCCTTGATTGATAATGGCAGTGAGATAAAATTCCCATTCGTGTAAGAGACGTTTTCGAAAGAATAAAAAGAAGGGAAAACGGGAGAAAAAAGATGTACGAGAATAATAAATACATCACGATTCTTTGTTTCCATCTCCTTATTTTCGAATTCCGAAAATAATCTTTTTTTGTGTTTTCAAAATGTTAAAAAAGAAAGAAATGAAGGATTTTAAATTTTTTGAAGCGTAACAAACAACAATATTTATCTGTTTCTTGATAAGCATTCATCTTTCATCAAAAAGATTAGAAGTTATGAAAACATTTCTATCGATATTGTGCCAATATATTTTAATGATTTCTTTGCGATATTTAACGAAATGAATGCTTAAATTAATGTTCTTTTCTGCAACTATAAACTCTAATATTGCATTTAGAGTTTATCTGTCATTACTAGTTTGTAATTCATAAAAACAGATTAAATCAATTTGAGCCACATATCTTGTACAAATAATACTTAAATTTATCAATAAATATAGATAGTCTCTTTACTATAAATTTATGTTTGTATAAACAATATTTATTAAAACAAACTGTAAGTGCTTTTTGTAGGACTTAAAATGAACACCCCTGCTAATAATTAAATATATGATAATGATATATTAAAAATATTATTTTCATATAAGAAATTATAAAAATTCAATATTTATTTATTTTGATACACCATTGTAATAAATGCCCATGTAAGTGGTTTAGAGGCTAAGTATATTCTTCAGTATAAATATATTTAATTAAAATCTTATGCAAACCTATAAATTATATTATAAATGTTGATTATTAGCTGAATAATAAATTTAAAATTTGTTAATCATTTATTTTTAGTACTTGTGTATTCATTATTAGAACAGTGATAAATTCACAGATATCGACACTGTATTATGTTTAAATTCTTCGAAATGTATACGATGTCTTTTAAATACATACATATACATACATACATTTAAAATAAAAATAAACATATCTATATATGTTAGCTTCTTTATGAAAGCATTTTTTCATACATTTCGATTTGCTTTTAACATCTAGTATAATGCGGCATTTTTGAAGGGAAAGAGAGTTTCTGAATTTCCTTTTAAATAGTTCATTTTTTTCCATATTTTGCATAAACGACTAGGCTGGATTTACAAAACTATTTGGAGGAACGTTAGACTTTTCTCAAGAACTTATGAAAACTGAAAACCCAATTCCACTTCAACAGTCCCGAAAAACATTCTATAGCATATCTGATTTATACTATGATTTGTTTTCCGCCTTGAATTCATATCTTTTCTAAAGTGAAAATTGAATATTATCTTTGAAAAGATAGATACTGGAAAAAGATTTTTTTATTTATAAAATAAATGTTTTTAGAAGATTCAAAGCAATGGAGGAACAAGTTGAAAATGTAAAATATAAAATGTTATACTTTTGTTTTCGCTAATGCTTCTTTTTTGAATTGCTACAGAATCTAATCCTACTCATTGTATGTAAAATATTCGAATACTTCAATACTGAGAATAATATTTGAAACAAGTAAAGCATGTTATTTGAATATATTTTAGAAATTTTGCTTGGAGCAAAATATACATCATCACGTGATCGTGTTTTGAGGCAATTTCTGAAATGTCACGTATTTATTCGAAACTAGAGACGCAGCCGAAAAATAGTTCCTTTAATCTTGCGTTTCTAGATTAGAACCACGTTTCATTTTTTTCCCATTTTATTTACATTAGAATGTTACCTCCGATTTAATGAAAGTTTTCCATTGGACTTTGAGATTGCTCGAAAAATAGGTTTTACACAAGCAAATTGCGATTTTAGATTTAGATTTGCTTTCAATCCATCAATGCAATGAATACTCGAATATAAAAGAAATGTTTTTATCTCAAAATGGTTTTGAATTATATTAAAGAATTTTAGTTTATCTGCGTTTAAATGCATAAAAAAACCAAATAATAAAGTTTTAATAATTTTATTTTAGACAAAGATAAGTTTTAGTTTGAATTATTTATTATTCTGTCAGAACATGATTTTGATTTTAGGATGAGGCTTTTGGTGTCAACAAAAATCCGTATGCGAAAAAAAAAATTATCAGCACGAGCATTTCAAAAAATCAACTTTTAATAACACGTTGCCAATGCATTTACAAAATCTCTGATTAAGAAAAATAAGTTAGTGACTTCAGCTAATAAAACCTAGAAAACTGTCATTTTGAGCACGCGATTATGTGAAATGAAATAAATAGAAAATGGGATATTTTTTTAAACAATAAATGTGAGGCAAATTTTTTTGGATCGTTTGCAAAACTAAAGTGACTCATTCAATAAAACAGTTAAAATGAATAAAAGTATAATTTAACTTGCACGAGCACGTGGTGCTTGGCCGTTCAAGAAATTATGTTCTGACATGAAACGTTGAAATATACATCGAAGATTTCATTTTAATCTTTTTTTATTTGTAATAATCGAATAATTTGCTAAAGGTTTTATTTTTGTAGGATCAATTGAAAAAAGACAAAAAAATATTCTTTGTGTTATCCTCAGGAACTTATTCTTAAACAAATTACGAGAATGCTTGATTTTTTTGTATGATTTTAATGAAATCTAATTTGCATTTCAACATGTTTAATTTTGTAACAGATCTTTAATCAGCAATTTCCTTTTAATTATGCTAGTTTCCCACCTCGATCGTTGTCCTTAATCATGGAACACACTGCAACATATTCAATCTGAATTGCTACTAGATATATAAAGCTGAGATGGCTGAAAACTCTTGTTAGCCATTTGGGAAATGAATGAGTTAACCAAGTTTTCATGGCAAGCATTCAATTTATTCAATTCTCTGACCCTAAAACCACTGTACCATTTGAAATTTCGAATTAGGAAAACTATGTCAAATATCTGACTAATAGTTGGTAGAAAATGAGCAGATGATCATAAGAAATCGGGTTTTATCAGCTTTATGCATACGGAATATTGTTGTTACTTATGACACTTGCCATAGACAAGCCCCGCTGATTCATCAGTATATTTTAAGCCAAAGATATGCATCTCTTGTTTCAAGCAGCGCCATCAAGGACCAAGAATATGTAATTAATTACACACTCATCACAGTCGCTTGCACAGCCCCTTTTTACAGAGGGGCATAGTCACAAATCTCACAGAACCACCATGCTCGAACCGGGGTTTCAAACCCAGGGCTCCCAGAACATGAGGAAGACTCTTTACCTCTGTGACAGAAAGCCGGCTATATATGGAGTAAATGGAGTACAAATGAGGTTATGCTCATTTAAGTCCAGTCTCACTTGCTTAACACCTTCTTTGCTGTCATCTTCTCCCCCATGATTACCCCAGAGGAGAAAAAAAAGAATCTAGGGCTCTAGGATTCAAAAATGAACTCTTCCCTGGCATTTCTTGGTTAGCATTTTAATCGCTATAATATGAAACGTTTATTAACAATCTTCAGACATATTTCCAATTTTTTACAATATGAAACAAATTGCAATGTTTAAAGTATATCACAAATAATTTTTCAGGGATCAAACTTCTGTTTTTAACGCACTTCATATGTGATGATGCAGTGAACGTTATTAAACCTGATTATATTGAAAAACACTTTGAAATTCAACATTCAAAATTTTTACCATTTATTATTTGATATTTCTTTACTTCTACACTCCGACATTTAAAATTATATTTATTTTATGTCTAATTTTTTAATTTCTTTTTGTTGGAATATCACATTTTGCATTTTGTAAAATTTCCCCTTAAATACTTATACATTTAGGAAAAGAGTTTTGATCGTTTTCACAAATAGAAAAATTGTAAAACAAGTATATAAAAATAGTCATTTATTTCAAATTATTATTTTTTTACATAAAAGAATTGTTAAAATACGAAAGTGACAGAATGATTTTTATTTTTATTTACAAGGAATTTTTTTTAGTTATAAGTTAATTATAGTTCATAAAGATACCCTCAGTAAATTCAGCATTCGAAGCATTATAATATTGAAAAGTGTTTAGCAAAAAAATAGTTTAAAAATTAGGAAATATACATCTGTATCTGAAAAAGACAAAAGAAAATTATTTGAATTTCAATAGAAGTTATTTGATATTCATCTTGTGTTCTAATTTGATAGATTTCTTCCACTTTAAAAAGTTGGTTAAAAATTAAAATATTGATTTTATAAGATCTCTTAAATTGCTTCAGGACAATTTTCTGAAACAGATAAAATATTTTAGTTCAATTCTCTGATATAATAAATAAATCTTGGAAATCATACGGTTAGTTCATCGTTCATTATTTATATAACAAAAAACATGAATTACGTTTTTGATTCAGTATTTCAAATTTAATTTAAACTTTTGATTTAATAATTACGTTTTTAAGGTAATATTTCAAGTTTTTTTACGTGTATAATATAAAATTTATGTTAAATGGTAGTTAAGTAGCCCAAATATTACTTTTTTACAAACATATCAAATGTGTTTTAAAATTGTATAAATATAAATATTTTATGAAAGCATTTGGCTTTAAAAAGAAAAATTTGCCTTCTAACATTGCAGGAAAAATTTCGTGTTTAAAATTTACGGGAATATTTATTAGAAGGTTTAATATTTAAAAAAAAAACTAAATAACCTTTTATTGAATTTGATAATTCTTTGCCTTTGACAAAACCAGTTAAATGATTTATTATTGAAAACAATCCAATTGACTAACAAGAGCGAGATTTCATAGTTAAAAAATTGAATTCTTCTGAAATCTATTTTAAAACTCAAATTATATGTTATGAAAAATAATTTTATAACATCTATTTATTAGAATAATATCCATGATAGAATTATGTGTTTTCTTGTCATATTCTGATCCTCAAGAATGCAAGGTCATTTGTCTTGGTGACTAGAAATGCAAGCATCTTCTATTTTATATTACTTGATTATATTTTTAAATCTTTTCTTTTTAAAAATAATATTAATATAGTAAGAATGTTTTTTAGAAATGCATGAAAAAAATATCTTTTTTATTTGTCTTATTTTTTTCTTTTATAAATTAGAGTTCATGAAAAAACAGTGCTGTGCAATAGATTTCAGTAATGTTTTTATTGAAGAAAAAATAACTCTGTTTCTTTTAATCGAGCAAAGAAGAATCGTATGTTTCTGATATTGACCACCTTAGAAATTAATTTTTCGGAACAAATACGGCTTTCTCCCAGCATGTATTTTTTACTGAATCTTTTTCAGACCACAAAATCTGCAAAATTATTTTTTTATATTTCGCAATTTGGTTTTTTTTCTCCTTGCTTTCCATGTTTCCCTAAATCTGAAGAAAACATCTTCATACATCACTGATCCCATAAGACTTCTCGAATGTATGGTGTTGGTTTCCTTTCTGGTTATATAGGTTATTGATGAGAGTTTTGAATTAATTTTGTAGTCAAATTCAATCCAATTTCTTTTTTCAAAGAAATACTCATTTAACAATTTTATTGAATTAGATTTTTAAATTAGTTACCTAAACTAGAGTTCTTTGTTTATTAACCTTGTTAAGAACATAACATTGTTAACAACTTAATTAATTGTTTTACTAGATAAAGATGGTAGGGGTTGAACGATTTGGTGTAAATAAAAAGCAATTAATCCAAGAGAAAAATTCTAAATCTACGGAAACAAGGAAAGTATAACTGAATTTTAGGCTTAAAAATAACGAGACTGTGAAAAAATATGTTAACCGTAAGTCAAGATTTCACCAACATACAATTTGTTTAACTTCTACCATATGAAACTATAAAATTATTTTCATCACTATGTTATTATGTAATTTATTTCTGTATTCTAATATTCAACAATACAAATTTCAAAATCATAGCGAAGTAATCCTTTAATTAAGGTTAAAAATTAGTATCAAAAGTAATGTCACAGTAAAATTCTTTTTGATATACAAAATTTTATTAGTACATTATTGATAAAAAAATATGTAGAACAATAATCAATTAAAATATATTTTTTAAACAATTTACTGTAATTAATATTCATCAGAAACTCTTAACCTCTGTTTGCACAATAAATAAATTCCCTTTAACCTGTAAACAATAACTATGCAGCGTTTTGGATCCTCATATTAATACTAAAGATTCCATTAACGTCATTTAAGTAAATATTTAGAATATTATTAGATTAAGTTCAAGATATCATTTTGACCAACTATTAAATCCCATTATTAGATTTCCTCTTAGAAATTCTGGCTGTTATAGATTTTGGCAACGCTATTCCTATAAAAGCTCTTTTGTTACTCAAGATTCTGATAAGCTGATTGCGCCATCATAATGTGATTAAAGAAAGGATAAGCGTGAATAATATGAAAAGATAATTTAGCGAGACACTCGCATAAACTACGTATCAAGAGCTTAATTACGGAAACAAACTTAATTGTCAATAATGAATTCTATTGAATATTTGATTAAATACTTAACTTATCTCTGAAACTACAATGCTGATGGGAATTAACATACGTCCATTTTATATAGCAGGGATGCTTAAAACATTCTTTAAGGCGAAAAATTATGCAATTCAATTTCATAAGATTTAAATAAAAAGCCACATTAAAAATGCAATAAGCATATAAAATAAGCTGCTGATAGCTTATTAATAAAATTAAATAATTCATATAAATTTTAAATTTTTTTGTTTTGTTATGTTTTGCCATCTAATTACTGTATTTTATTTTGAATTTCACTAACAGGTTACTGATTTAAAATGACAATATTTATATATCAAAAAGAATTATAACAGTAAGCAGTTCAAAAACATTTAACAGTAAGCAATATTTAAAAGAAAACGTATATTTAATATTTTAAGATATATTTCGAATAAATGTTAGAATTTTGGGGGTTTAATTTAATAAAAGACAATGCATTAAATGTTATATATTCATTTAAAATGCCTACATAGTATGTAATAATCAATCAAAAATACCATATGTACAAATATTTATAAGTTAACAATAAGCTAATTTAATTTCTGTCCGAAATTATGTTATATTCGCCATTTAATAAGAAAGTTATAATTTAAATAAATGAATTTAGCGTTAGATTAAACTAAATAGTTTGAGTATTATAACATCGGTTTTCCTAATATGCACAGTAATCTTAACTTCTCCATATCTTTTCTAAAATATTAGATTTTCATATGAAAATATCTTGAAGTAATTCAATAAATGTTCAAACACTGTTGAAGCACTTTTTTGTTGCTTTGTAATTATTGCACTAGCTATTTTATTATACTGTTAGGAAATAATATAATTTTTAACATATTATTATATATTACAGATAACATATTATGTTTGATAAATTTAATTTTTCTCCTAAACCTATTTATATACAGCTTTATTATAATTGTCTCTATTGTATTGTAACTAGTCAGTCTTTTATATAGTACATTAAAGATATTATCTCATAATCTCTTTTTAAATAATGCAGTTTAGGATTACATTAAAGGAGCAAATTTATTCCCCTTACCACAACTAATAATTAAGATTCTTCACAATTTTACTTAATATTAGTGATGTCATTATAAAGATTATTATTACTATTCTTAAACAAACAAAATATTAAATTTCCTATTATCCCAAAAACACTTTATTAACAGTAATTTAACAAAAATGTCTATCAAACAAATTGGAAGCCATGAAACGTAATTGCTCTCCAATAAATTGATTATTATAATGATGTGGTTGCAATAATGGCTACGGTATTCTTCATAGAATAAATTTATACAGAAAGAACAGTAATCCTTCGCTATTCTCGTCGATTTCCGAGTTGCAGGCATTCATTCACAAAGTAATAAATGCCACAGAACCGTTCAATCAAAGCATTCCTAATTTGGTTGAACTGAATCTGATGAATTATTCGTTCATAATAATCAGCAGTGATCGGACCTCGAAACAGTGACTAATGGAGCTCAGTTTTACACCATTTTAGCAATTCAATCGTGAATATAAGTGGTTAGAAAATGGATCAGACACTCTTCATGTTAGAATATAGTATTATATCATCTTTGGAATGATATTTGAAAATTTATTGATTAACAGGGTGTTCTTCCATGCCTTATTTCTTTAAGCAATTTAATATATTGGTTTTATTCCAAAAATTTTTTGTTGTCACAAAGTTCACATCTAATTTTTTTTCCTACACTTTGAATAAAAGTACAATACTTTGATCTCCGAAAAAATATTTTTATGTATAGGTACATTGCAATAAATCATGAAAATCCTTTTTTTTAATTTTTATATTCTGTTTTTATTTACTAATTGAGATTTAATGGGTTCAAAAAATGTGATTTGATGAAAAAGAACAGATACAGCAAATGTACCTGGAATTCTTATATTTATTTTCATAATTAATGCAACTATGCATATTGTTACAAGCAGGCGAACGCCGCGGAAGCACACAGAAGGAGAAAAGAAGGAGACGATTGTCGAGGAACTTCAATCCAGTCGAGATAATTTGGCTAGAGGAATATTCTGGTAGCCCCCAGATCGTTCACGGTGCGTCGCGTTGCCCCTGGACGCTCTCTGGTTCGGCTATATAAGGAGGGATGGGTAGCCGTAGTTTGGCAGTTCCTCTTGGAAGAGTTGCGACTCGTTGTAGCGAGCTATTACTTTTCTCGTTTGTTATTAGTGAGCTGTGTTTACTTTTCTTGTTAACGTTGTATTATTTAGCTCGCTAGGATTTATTGTTTGCTGTGCTGTACGATTGCTGTTTTGCAGGGTGTGTTTATTATGCGTCAGGCTTCCATTTACTCTGTAAGTGACTGTTGGCTGTTGGATTGTTTTTATCTGAAAGTTTCCTTTCTCAAGTCATCCTGTTAATAACTGTAAAAACATTTGTTAGTACTGTCCTCAAGTAAAGCCCATTCAATCTGAACCCGCTACTCTAAAAACGTAACAATATATTTAGAAATATAATCAATTCATACCAAAATATAAAAATCAACATTTAAGAAATAAGCAGTGTGGTTATTTAAGTAACTGCCATTTTGGTGCGTGACAAAATACATTTTGCAATTCATGAAATTGTATTTCCAATCCAAAGTAACTTTTTTAAAAATTTAATTTTAAATTAATGCAATTTTCATTCCATTCCATGTATCAAAATTATTTAAATCAAGTAGTGGTTTGATTTCTTTGCTTTGCTTCGGGTCACAAAATATTAGATAATAAAAACAATTTCTTTAAACGTGTAAAGAGAAATAGGCATCAAAACTGAGTTTTTAACTTCTAAGGAATAAGCTGTCACAAATTTTCGTTTAAAAATTCAATTAAATACAGGTAAAAGAATTCAAAATTTCTGACAATTATCAATTCGTGCATCATCATGAATATCTTTTCTTGGGAAAGCCATTAAATTTATCTTAATAATTAAGAATTCATTTTCGAAAAGATTTGACAAGCTGACGGTTTACTCATTAAGTTGCGTTTCTCAAACTTCATAATTTTTATTTCGATTCCTTCTGAAGGTATCAAATTTTTGAGTTAAGGCAACTGCTTTCACGTTCAGATGTGTCATTATTTCAAGTAAACATGTTAGTTGATATAGAAAAATTTGAACTTCAGATTTAAAACATTTTTTCTCTTTTCAAAAATTACACTTCTTGTTCATTTAATATATTGTGTTTGAAATAAAGTTTTACGAGATGTTACACATCTTATTTAATGAATAATTTAATAGTTTGATATGTACTATTAATAAATATTGGTAAATTAAAGAAATAGAATTTTACTCCATTTATTTATAATTATTTACGATTATTGATATATGCATTCAATTTTAAGAATTTTTATGCATATAATTGTTACTTTAATTTAAGTAGATATTAAATATATAATTGTTTTAATCAGTTTATTTAAATTTTTTAATTCATATAGAATTAAGATTTTAATATATGAAAAAAATTACCATTGTCAGTTACCAAACAAAATAAATAAATAAAACGCTATTATATTTATTGAGGTATTAATATTTGAATACCAATAATAAAAATGACATAAGAATTTAAAATAAATTTCGACATATTATTTTTTTAAAACTTTCTCATATTTAGAACAGATTTGAAAAAAATTATACAATTTAAATGATAATTTGCCATTCAGTTCATTTATACATACATTATTTGAAACAATATATTTGAAAATAATAATATTTCAATGCTATGCTTACATACGAAATCAAATATTCTTTACATAGATTTAAGTAAATGAGTGTAAATACTAGCATAATGTGACAAGATGCCCACGAAAGTACATGCATTTAAACTTTAAGACTGCATGATCGGACCACCGCAGTGGCAACAATTGTGGGAACTGTGGTTGAGTCCTATGGGCCATTACCAACCACGGTACAATCCATTCCACTTGGAAGTAAGTCCCGTCATTGATGTAAAGAAAAGCTGCGAATTAATTAACTCTGTTACCAATCTGGCATTTTAAATTCTCAAAATTATTTCTGTGTAGGCCCTAGATAGATACGATGTGCTACACGCGTGAAATCTGGAATAACTTATTTTTTTCAAACTAAGCAAAATAGTTCTATCAGATTCCATACTTTAAGGCATGTGCAACGTAACTCCATTAATTTACTCTCAATTATCCCATAAATAATATAAATCTATTAATTTAATTTAATTTAATTATTTTAAAAAAAATAGAGCTTTATTGCTCTTGTCCAAACTTGTTCAAATTAATTTTAACTTTCCCTAAATTTTTATTAATTAAAGTTTTTATTTCAAATTATGATGTGGAGGTGCTCGTGACCACTTAGTCATATCGTACAACTCCGAAACATCACGACGTCGCCGTTGATGTAAAGAGCATACCTCCCTTTACCCCCTATTAGTGTACCCTCTAGGGTGGCGAGATCCAATCCCATGGGGGAAGAATCTCATCCCCATTTCGAAGTTTCCCCCGGAGAAAAATTGGTCAAAAAACAAAAAAATAAATACATAAAAAAAGCGTCGTACCTTTGATTAGGTGACCACAAGTTTAAATATTGTGATGCTGACGCATTGACACAATCCAATAACAAGTCATATCTCTGCATGATAGATGGCAATACGACGGCTTGTTATGGGAAATCCCTTAAATATTTTTACAATTCGTGGCGGCTGATCATTTTGTCTGGAAACTGTTGGTGTTGAAAGGAACGGATGAATGATCATAGACCATTCAGTCAAAAAAGCAAAATGGTGAGTGGAAGGAGGTTGCATCGAAGGGAGCCACTTTTTAATGAATTTACTGAAGAAGAAGAATAAAACAAAAACTACATAGGAATTGAATTAAAAATTTTACTAGGGATTTTTATCATTCTTATACGTACAAATACAGGCGAAATGCATATAGCTCCAGGCAGAAGCCATTCGAACAAAAACTTTGAAGGTAAGTAGAAGGAAATACTAAATGTACTACACGATATTGTTTAATATGTTGGTACCTATGCATCCAAATGGTTGTGTTTGTGAATTTTCTCATTCCATTTTGAGAAACCTGTGCAGTACATTTTATCTTATTTCTATCATTTCTCTCACTTAATTTGAAGAAAAGGACTCATTAGAGATTGCATTTTCGGTTTACGCCTCCATATCTTATAGCAAAACTTACTTATTTCGCTATAATTAAGATAAATCTTTATGTTTTCAATCATATTTTGAAAATTAGAAGAAATGCTAACTTATGGAGCCTTCTAAAAATTAACTTATGACATCTTTTTCAATTAAAAGTCTAATTATTATCTCGTTTTCCTAAAAATTATTCACGATTTTTTCTTCAAATCAAAATCCAACACTATGGTCAACATATTAGAGGTGTTATTTCAAAGAACCATTTTTTGGAAGGTTCATTTAATGTAACTTTAAAAATGCCCCTTCAAACCCTTCAATTTAATAAATTTATTTTGAAGACAATTTGGCCTTACTATAATAAGTTTAAAATGTAGCTCTTATATACAGAAAAAAAGACAAATAATTATATATAAACCATTATGATTATCATTAAATTTAACTTGATATTAATGAATTCTTCTTTATTCTGAATACGGTTACAGTATGCAGATATAATATGGAAACCTAAATTACTTATTGTGGAGTACTAGTAAAGCCCCCGAACAAACCAGACTCTTCATCTGAAAAAAAAATAAAATCTAGCACTTGTTTTTAAATATTTATTTTTAAGAATTTTGATTTAAGCAATGGCATCTTTAGAAGATAAATAGGAATAACATGGATTTCAAAAATATTTTGTAAGGAATTATATTTTACTAAAAATATAAACTATTGCTCACTTATTAGGCTCAATTATTTCTTCAAATCGATTTCCTTTTATTACTAAATACGTAATGTCGGTGTAGCAGATTAGAGTTAATAACGTTAAAAATAACAATTATTCTTCGATATATTAAAATGCAAAGTAATTTTGACAATCAATCGCAAATTTATATGTTTCAAATCTTTATTATTATTTTTTGGATCGAAGTGACTGACACCAGATGATGAAAATACAATGCCTAATTCTTGTCATTATGAACGATATTTTAACCTGAAATGCAATTTTTAAATATTGACGTAAAAAATACTCTGCTATTTAAAATTTTGATTTTTTTTTCTTTAAATTTCTACTAATAAAGACTTTTTTATAATTAGGGAAAACAAAGATGAATTATTTCAGACTCTTTTCGAGTAATTTTGTAATCTTATTTTTGATGCAAAATCAAGATCCATAGTTATATCTTTGTTTCATTTGCCTCCCTTTTCTGGTCTCATCTTTGCCAAGAAAAAAGTAGTATCGAAATCACTGCTTCTATGTACATTTTCTACGAGAAAAATAATAACAGAATCTGACATTCACAACAACTTTATTGCTCTGCCAATTTTCATTTCATATAAAGGCGAAGGTACAAAGACACATCATCCTATTTGCCTTTCCCCTACAGCCTTTTGTTTTCGACAGTTATAGCAAAATAAAATTTTATAAATCCGAAAATCTAAAGAGCTGAACATATTTCCCCATCTTCAAAACCTAACTTACGAAACATGACACTCGTTGTTTACTTCAGATGGTTATCCTCAGCTTATACTTATTTTTATGCTTAGAAAAGTGCATGACTTTGTTTTGATATGAAGTGATTCAACAGATTGATAGCTATGAATACTTTATAATATTTATTTGATTTGTAAACATGTGTTTCGCTAAACGGGGTCAGGAAATATATATAAAAGGCTGATAATTATCACTTAGCAATATAGAAAAATTAAATTTGTTTAACAGCAGTTATGCAATCATTTCAAAGAAAAACATTCACTTTGACCCTTCTCTAATATATTTTCTTAAAATGTCGTCATAAAAAGAGTGACTTAAGTAATTCTATTTTCTATTGCAGTTGTTCGTCTATTTCGATTATAATTTATAGAATTTAAAGCATATTAAAACATGTCTCTTATAAGCCTAAAACTTTCCTCTAAGCAAAAGCCTCAAATATTTCGATTTTTTATTATTAACCAACATTTTCAAATAAACTAAATCTATAAATCTCACTTGATATTAACATGCACGAAACGAATTTCATAATGCATATTTTAGGAAAGGGAAGAATACCAGGACGTCGCACAAAGTTCCAATGATGGATGGTCCGGTAATTATTAAGGAATTTGACTTCGAATTACCGGAACGTCTGTGAAATTAGATCAAAATTCCTTTCAGTTTAGAATATATGATCTAAGACTTTGCACTAATGATGTTAAGCAAATATAAGGGATTGATCAAATTAAATAATTCCTCAACTTATCATAATTAATTTGTGAATTTTAGTTAATAACAAATATAATTGTTGTCCTTTTTTTGTTTTCTTTAGTTAAAAACTTAATATTTTTTTTCTTTGATAGGTATTATATATTAGCAAAACATCATCCAAATTATTGCATCATATTCACACTAATTAATTGCGAAAAGACAAATAAATATATAAATGGTGAATTTTATTTAGAGTAATGCATAAACTCGAAAGGTATTCAAAAATTTCTAGAGGTGTTTTTTTACATGAAACAGAACTTTAAATTACTAATAAACCTATGTTTTAAGTATAATGTCATAAATACCTCTCCTATTTTAAAAACAGACACACACAAAAAATCTCAAATTTATCTTTTATACATTTCGCGCCTTTAAAAAGCTTATGTGTTAAACAAACGTTTTAAAAATAAAAGTACTCTAAAGAATAGAAAATAATTACAATTATATATTAAGTTTTATAATTGTTTGTACTTACTAAATGCATATATTTAGTATATCAAGTGCCCTATGTAAGATAATACAAAATAATTTATTTTCGTTACAATTTCTTGAATTAAAATGAAGCCATAATATATATCTTTTTCAATTCCTACTATTAGTTCACACTCCCCATTATAAAATTTCGTTAATAAAACGCTTTTTATTTATCCACGCTAGTTCAAATATATATTTTTAAAAACTTGTTGTGGATGACACTTGCATTCAATACAGTCTTTTCAAATATGAATTCATTGGTTAAATTTTATTGATTTTTAATACTTTTATTAGAGTTTTAGCAGTTTGTAATGAAAACTAAAATCGACAGGCAGTTGCTAAATCGGAAAAAAGCGAGGATTTCACTATTTTTCACTTTCAAGTAAAAAATAGAAACGGTTAATTCTTGCAAGAAATCAATAATTTTTTTATTAGTTATTTATATTAATTTTAATTATTTAATAAAAAATAACCAAAATAAAATGTTTCTTTGTTGATTTAAGTAGGGAAGTGACTTAATTTTTTTATATTACTTGGTTTGTCTTATTTTCTATAAATGATTACAATGTTAATGGTACTTGGTGATACTTGT
>JAOUZG010034239.1:311957-323172 GCA_026289955.1 Argiope argentata | reverse complement strand
TTTGGATATTAGCAACTATTGTTTCCAACTCTAAAGGCACCATTGAAGGTGATATGGCCTAGCTACAAAACGTGATGCGACTCTTTGCTTGCTATCCAATGATACTTATTGACTTTCTACCACAGTATTCCAAAGTATTTACCTGTGATTGCTTTTGGAAACTAAATTCTCTGGAATAGATTTTCATTGAGATCTCGGGCAGTAATCATGAATAACAAAGGATAATGAATCAGTTCGCATTTGAAGGCAGAGGTCAGAACTATATTTAGGAATTAGGCTCATTTATGGAATAAATTTGTCAATGATGCTCTTTGGAAGGTAGTTATTCAGTTGTTTTCATTAAACTTGTAATTTAAAGAGATTTAATCTTAATAAGATTGTTAAAATAATTTTCCCCTATTCTTTTCTATTAAAATGAAGAAAAGTTAACTTTTATTTGGAATATTTTCTTCTTTCTTGTCTTTAATCTGTTGTAGCGTCAGCCTTATAAGTCACATAATATCCTTCGAGCTGATGGGTCCCTTTTGCTCGATCGGTATATCACTCGGCTACTGGCCCAAACGTTGCAGGTTCGTACCGCGACCTTCACTTGCTACACTGTATATAATTACTACAAATACTTATAATTAATCTTTAATTTGTAAAACATTTTTTCAATCTACATTTTTCACATGATCACAATCAAGTGATTACATTAGCATATAATGAAGTTTAAAGAATAAGTTATTAAATTAATTTCTGAACGAATTAAAATATTTTATTCAGGAAACACTAATGAAAAACGAAGAAAATGACGTCATTAGTTTGGGGCTCGAAATTTCTGATGTTGATTTAAAATTTCCATCATGAGTGATTCTTATCTATAATAAGACTTATCTATTTAAACTATATTTTGATTCTGATCAAAATAATGGAAACATATAAGGTTACCAAAGTTTTAAAAAGCTGAAATCGATTAAAAATTCAGAGTTTTTAAAAACGTTGATAGCTTTGATCTATTTATTTCTTTGCATAGTATGAATTATAAAAACGGGAAATCATATTGCAAATAAATTAGTGGTCTTTTAAATTATTTTGCTAGATACGTTTTATGGTTATTATTTACATAAGAAAAATCTTTTTTTTAGATTGATTATTCCTCTACCATTAGTATATTACTCAGTAGAATCATAACATTTGGAACTTTTTTAAACTATCATGTAATGAATTTCTAATGGCATTCTTTATTTCTTAGAGCAAAGAATTTTACTGCTGAGAAGCAATAAAGAAAACGAGATGGAAAATATTTATATATTCTGACAAAAACCATGGAAATTATGAGACTAATTAGCAGAATCCTTCTGAGATAGTAAACTACAATCTTTATTTTTAAGAAAATTTCTTATTTTTAAAAAATATATAATTAATAAATATATTATTAAAATATAATTAATTAAATTTTTGATCTAATTTTAAAAAAGTTATTTGTTTTAAGTTAATTTAAATTATTTTACAAATTTGTTTTAAACAGTAAATCATTTTTAGTATATTTAATACTTATATTTAATATTAATAATGTATTTTTATTTTTATTATACAGTTTTTTTTAAAGCTACCTTTGTTAACTAAATAAATATTTTTATTAAAAGTTCTTAACCTTTTTACAGAACTCTAGGCAAGTCTTTTACTTAAGCAATATTTCAACATTTGAACATTTGCGATTTTCTTTAAAAACTTGTTTTGTAGTAGGCTTTCAAATTAACACTTTCCTTAGATTTATAAAAATATCTCCTATCTTCAGCCAAATATCAGAAAATAAGAAATATTTAAATTATACGTTTATTTAAGTAATAATAAGAAGAAATTTAAATAATACGTTAGCATTAAATAATACTCTGAACTATAAAATCTTCTAAAAATTCAGACATTTCAAAAAGAATTCAAAAAATTTATTTTTTTTATTATTAAGGAGGGAATAACTATTGACCTTTTGATAAAATATTTGTGAAAAATTTTGGATCAATTGAAATCCAGTCTTTTTTTTAAAAAAAGAAAAACTTTTAGCATGCATCTATTTTAATATTAATTTTCAATAATTTATTTTAACATCAAATAAAAGGAGGGGGCAATTATTGACCTTTTGATAAAATATTTGGAAAATATTAAGGAGCAATCGAAAACCAGTATTTTCAATTCTGTAGATAGTTTCGATAATATTGAAGTAATGAAAATATAAGTTTTAGCAGCTCATAAATATTTTTTTTATCTTAGTTTAAAAGAATTTTATTGAAATTTTTATTTTATCTTGGATTATTGTTAAACGGTTAGTATAGGAAAATTAAAGTGGGAAATAAAAAAATTTTTTAGCTTATATGTGTTTATTAGCCCAGTGATAAACTGTTAAAGTGTATGATTGTTAAGAAATAATGTTAATAAAGGGGAAACTCAGTAAATACAGAATGAGGAAATTCTATCTCTAGGAATTAATTTATGTCCCTAGAGAAATCTATTAATTGTATATGAAAGCATAGAGCATATCAGAAACGAATCATAAGTTATAAAAAAATTTATTTACAGTTATTCGACTGAAAAGTATAAACATTAATATTTACGAAGCCCTTTCACAGTAAATGGTAAAAACTCCATTTTCAAATTTGAGTCTCCAAAGTTTTAATTTGGATATGCCTTGTTACTAATAGAAATATTCTTAATTTTACATCAACGACAAAGATTCATCGTTTAGCAAATAAATTTTACTAAATTAATTCCCCATTGCAGCAATCAATGATATGCAGCTGATTTTATAAGATGTCAAAAATTGATTAATTGAGCTTCTAGATCTTGGGATGTTTAAGTACAGTTTGGAAAACTGAGTTCTTATTTTAACTTTATTCTTACGTGAAATATTTTCTTATGTAATTTTTAATAATCCTTTCTTTCCTTAACAATTCTTTTGTTCATATCCAAACTACAGGTCAAAATTTAAACAGTATATTCTTTTTCTCTATTTATATACCTGAAATCAAACTTAGGCTGTTTTGATTCTTCTACATCCTATGGCTATTTGAATTGTTACTTTTGAAGTAAGAATATTGCAGCTGCCAAATAAAATGAGGAATTGTCACCAGATACGATGGATTTGTGAATTTCCAACATGCCTGTCTAAAAATCCATTTTTCGAATCCCCTCTCCCTCTTTTGCAACATACTTGTATAGCTGACGCGTAATCCATCAATGAGGGAGAGGAAAGAAAAAGCTGTCTCTCTAGCTGGCCCCCTAGCCGTCCTTACAGACATGAAACATGTACCTAAAGGTCTTCTTCAGCATGTAGAAAGAAGTCTAGTTTGTGTTCTCAATTCAAAAATTGTTATCTCAAATTTTGAAATTCCTTTTTCGCCAAACCTGCAAATTTATATATCTGCAATTGCACTAAATATGCCAAAGAACAAAAAAGAACAAAACATTTGTATTCTTTGAATTATAAAGGTCAACAAGATAGTTATTATTTATAAAATTGCCAAGGAGAAAAATTCTTTTTTGTCAGGTTATTACATTCTTGAATGGCTATTAAATATTTAATTTATTGCTCGGATCATTTTCCTTAAAAAAGAATTTACTCTGATTGTTATTCTTCTAATGATTTTGATTTCAATATGGAAGGTAATTTTTCAAAAAAGTATGTTATTCAATATTTTTTTGTCAACCTAAAAGTACTTTATTTGAAAGGATGACTTTTCCTTAGATTTGAATTATCATCTTTATTTGTAGTTTGAATACTAATCATAATTTAAAAGCGGTTAATTAGTGTGTTAAAATTCTAGTTTCAAAATGTTAATTAAAATATGAATTGCTCGAAATAAGTGCTATTACAAGAAAATTTTTGTAAAACATTTTAGTTTATGTAAAAACAAAAAAAATGAATTTAACGAAAAAATGTTTTTAACGAATCCTCTTCATTATTGGAAAGAAGGTTGATTAAATATTATAAACCTATTCGCAAATTATTTTGCTTTATTAATTATTTCTTCTAGAAAGGTGCAGGCTTTTGCATTTTCAAAAGATTTACTTTCTTAATCCAAATAGTTTTAACAGGTGTTCAGAGTTTAGAAATAGATAAACAGCGATGTTAATCTGTTATTATTATCCTTTAACAATGGATTTCACAAAGTTGATGATGCAGATATTTTTGCTTGTCATCAAAACATATTTTCATCGATTTTCTGGTGCCCATAAAATGCATTCTATTCATTAAACTGTGTGAAACTTTATACAATATTTACAAACATTATATATATATATATTCAAAATAACCTACATTTTATATATGATATTAAATTTCTTTAAGAAAAAAGTATCCTTTAAATACAATTGAGGTTTTTTTTCATGGTCCAGTATGCCCCATTTCCTTTACGGAACTTTTCGCTACGAAACTTGATTGAATGAAATCATTTTTTTAATTATTTTTTGTCTTCTTCAGTAATAGGCAAAAAGTAACGAGTAACGCATTTCCTTTATTCTACGGGATTTTTTTAATGTCAAACAAGCAGAGAAAATAAAAAGAAACGTGAACTTAATTCGCCGTAATGTTAAAAAAAAGGCTAAGTAGTAATTAATGTGCTGAATAAAAAATTATTTGACACATTCATGACGTCGTACAAGCGCTTAGGGGAAAGACTTGAAGACCGAGTTCCACTCGGTTGCGAAAATTAGTTCGGCTCGGAAAAGAAACGCGAAGAATTGGACAATGAAAAAATTAGTTGTTTTTGTTTTCAACGGTTCTTCGAAAACAAAAGTTCTCACCCAAGAACTTCAGCTCCTAATGGAAAGAAAATATTAGAAATAGAATTTTCCAATAAGGCTGGTTTCTTCCTTTCTTTTACTTTAGCTAAGTGATTTGGGTTAACAGTAAATGAAATAAATAACGAAAGTTTTAAGATATACTGAGCTATCTTTTTTTCATTCAGCGATGTGATAGTTACATTTCTATGAATATAAATAATTTCAATCATACATTTTTGGCAACATCTGAATAGTAGAGAAAAAGACAAAATGAAACTACATACTCATACACACATGTATCTGTATATGCATATGTATTGTATAATATATTTATTATATTTCTTTTATATTAAAATCCAATTATTTTGAGCAAAAATATCATTTTTACTTATCCTTTTGAGACTGAAATCGTCTCATGAATTCATGTCCTTTCTACTTCGTATAATATAAGCTGAAATTGTATATTGTATATCCATAAATGAAAGCTCATTTGAAAACATTTTGCTGAAGAATCTTGTAGATATAAGACGTTTATTGATAACTTTTTATTCCTGACTGGATATAAAAAAAAATTATACGCTTTTTTGATGCATAAAAATAATATTTTTTTTTACATTTATCTGTTACCATATAATTTTTTTTAAAAAAAATTACAAATATTGCTGAAATGAACAGTTTCCGTAATTTTTTTAATCGATAATATACATATTATAAAAGTTTATCAAATGAGTAGAATCTTAACGCATTTGGAAAATAATTATTTAACAGTTATTAAAATAAGTAATTTAAGAATTAATTAATTAAGTGTTAATTAAAATCTAATTGAAATAGTTAAAAAAACTTATTCAGAATGAAAATCACCGACGATACAAACAAAATTACATTTTTTAAAAATAATACTTGTTTGCATACGATATGGTTTATAACTTGTGATGTTAAGACCGATTTTTCCTCCACTTATTTCTTTAAAGATCTCCTACATCTGCAAGAGACGTATTATAAACAGAATATAAATAACTCCTTAAATAAAAGCTAACAGGTTTAAAATCAAAGGATATAAAAAGAAATTTGGCGGACATGTGTAATTCAATCAAAAGATTCAGCTTCCTACAATCTGCAGATATATGGTGAGAAGGTATTTCACTATTTGCGACTACATCTATAGAAATATCATCAAAAAAACTCTTGTTTCGTTGTCAAAGTCATCAGTTATAGCAGATTTTTTTTTGTTTCAATCCAAGGTCATTGAATTTTCCATTCAGATAAGTTACAAATCATGATAAATCTCTCTTGTTGGCACAGAGACTTATAGAAAAGTGATAGCAGAGATGTGTAAATATATATATAAATTATATGTCATAGAAACCAGAATAAGTTCTTTCTATTTTTTAATTTTCCATTCTCTTAATATTTTTGATCAGATTTAAAATCTTGCATAGTACAGCAACCAATTTTGATTTAGTTTTTAGAAAAATCAATTTAGTTTTTAAGTAAATTTCCCTGAAATTTTCAATTAAATTTAAAAATGATAAATTAAAGAAATTTTCTTATGACTCAAATTGAATATGGAGAGAAATACTTAATTCGGTAAAGAAAGGTAACTCGCAAATGAAATTATTCTTACTCTTTTTACACGATTCAAAAATATCTCTTTGAAAAAAGTAATGTCAACATATGGGACACAAAACTCAGTAGAGTCAACACTAATAAGATCATGTGGTGTCATTTTCGAAAACTTAAAACATGTAATTACGTACATCACTAACTTTGTTTACGATTTGATCAAACATTGAGTTTATTTTCTTTCTTTTAAGGTTTTACTATCTTCACTCATTATGTATTTATTTCGGGGTGTTTTTTTCTCGAATACAATGCATATATATTATTTTTAGAGTTTTAAATTAACCTAATTCATTCCATATCATTAAATTTTCATGTAATCGTGTAACAATCCATATTAAGGAAATAATATTCATATTTAAAACTTGTGTTTTAAAAAAACATACATAATCTTGAAACAAAAAAAGCGTCAATTTTTATTAATTTAAATATTTTTTTATCATTTTTTGCAAAATATTTAGTTTTAACTTCTATAAAAAACAATAGATTACGGATGGAGAAAAAAAATTGATCACATGAAGTTGCTAAATTTTATTACGTACCCAATTTAATTTCTGTACAAAAAATTTTCAAAATGGTTTACTTATTTAAGTTAAAGTCTTTTTTACATTATTTATTCAAACTTTTGTAATCTATCACAAATTCAGATAATACTTATTTCAGTTGTGTATTGTTTTGATTTATATTTCTATTTGGAATAACTTAAGTAGAAATATCTTAAATTTGCTATCATTTGTTCTCCCTTTTTGGAGAATAAATAGTATTATAAATTTCAAATAATTTCATTTTTTAACTATGGCAATTTCTTTATTGTTTGAAATTAGCATACATAAGTTAATTCATTGCTAATTTAATCTCAAATTAAATGGCAGCTAATTTTAAAGTTTTATCTAAAGCAATTGTGTTTTATTTGTAAAATAAAAATCTTTTTTTTATTTCGAAATTTTCAAAATTTTTAAAGCTTATCCATTCTTTACACCTCTGATTTTCTGACCTTACTATTTTCATTTATAAAGTAATAATCTAATCTTAAACTCCGATTAAAGTATAATACTACGATAATTCTTGAGAACCGTTGATTCAAAAATAAGAATTACTTTAAAGCAATCAGTAAAATATATCACATGCAGTTATCAACTGAACCAGAAAATTATTGCGCATTAATTTCAACCTGAGAGCTTTCCATCCCGCTTACCTTATCTTCATTCCATGGAACAGGAAAAAGTATTTCTTTTCTCCCTCGAAGTTGTGTCATAGATATAAGGTGATCGATGCGGGGCGACCACCCATGTGTTTAGTGCCACTTCCGGTATCAGAAGTATCGACTCGGGAGGGCGTGAAATGATGACAAGGCGTTCTAAAAACACACTTAATTCCGCTCGTTCCATTCTTCTGAAGCCGATTTTTCCCGGATAACTATGCAGTAAATCATGCTTATTGATTCGTGGCTCATAATTTAAGCAGAATCCTTTCGATCCTGAAAGGTTTCCTGTGCAACAGAATGGAAAATGGAATTAGAAATATTTGCTTCGGTTTCATTTGGAGTCAATAACATCTAGAATTTTATTCTTTCTTCTTTTCGTAGAATAAGTATTGTTTTCTAACAATTATGCTGGCATATAAAATTTAGCTGAATATTAAAAATTCTGCATGTAAAACATAGAAGTTATTTCTATAAAAATAATAGAACATTTAGAAAATATAAAAGTTATTTAGAAAAAGTAACTTTATTCAAAAACTTCACATTTCTTATATATTTTTTGAAGTACTTAAATTAGCAAATTTCCATACGATTCCATTTTCATATAATTCTCTCAGCTATTTAATATGAAAGAAAATCTGAACAAAGAAAAAAATTATACGACAGATGAGTATCCGACTTTAAAAACTTGTTTATCCACAATTAATGTTCTACAAATAGCGACGTGTCCAGTTTTCTATTACTTGATTATTTTTATAATTATTTATATAATTTTATAAATAAACATTTGAATTTTAAATATTATTTCAAAAATCAATCTCTACTTCATGTATGTAATAAAAATTCTTCTGATCAAAATTCAATTGAAAATGCACTAAAACGTACCTGAATATCTAGTAATTTGATAATCAGTTTTATTTGCTTTTTTTGTGCATTTTTCATTTTCCGTTGGCATGACAATATGAAAGTTAGTTTGGAAAAAATTAGTTTGAAAAAAGTTAGTTAAAGAAAAAAATCTTTTAAAAAATAAAATCAGAGAAATTGCTGTTGATGCTGAAACGATTACTTCTAGCAATAGGAATAGGATTATAAATATAAAGTTAAAAAAAAGAAATTTAAATTAACTTCAATGCTAAGATATTCAGAATTGCTATTTTATGGACATAATCAGGCTTTAAAATCAGGTATTTTCCAAGTGCAAGTTTTTTTAGGAAAACTAAACGAATATTCTAGATATGTAATTGATATTTTATACAACAGCAAAATGCATACTAGGTAAGTAGAAAAAAAAATTATCTAGTAGTTTAAAATATCTTATAACAATGTATGTGACTTTTAACGTTCGCTTCAAATTCAGAATTTGGTATTTGTCTTTTATGGAAATTGTATTTTTATTATTGGGAAACGTTTGACTATTTACTTTTTGCCTAAACTACATGCCTTTAAAATAAAATTATCATAACTTTATATTCATACTTCATCTCAATAGCTTTTCATTTCTTTAGAAAGCTTAAGTATTTCACATAAAGCCTGTGGAAAGTATGTGTCTAAATAAATGGTCCATTTCATTTTTTAAGTAAAATTACTTGGGCTTTTTTATATTTTGAAGCCATTAATATACATACATTTCTTTTTCAGAATTTAATTTAGTATATGCAAATTTATGTCATCATTTCCTTTCTATGAAACCTATTTTCTTTTATTATTTAAAGTTTCAGAACCATTTATAAATGTCATAAAAACAAACTTACATTTCTTGACTAAAATTTAACAATTAGAATATGCACTATTTTTGATAGAAATACTTTATTTCATTTTATGCAAAACTGTAATTTGAAAGAATCATTTTGAAGAATTAGAGAAAATACACAAAAAAATATTTGTTTTGTATTAAACATTTTAACTCCTTAAGTATGCTACATTCAGGAAGTTGACTCTGTTATTTAAATTCTATTCATCACTTCCCTTATGATTTTCTAAGAATATTGGTTTTGCTTGAATTCAATAAAATAGCGTTTGCGTAGATCTAGATAAATAGTTCCTCTAATTAAGTATTTTCAAACATTGATAAGTATTCACGAAGGAATTCAAGTCAAATTATTATTGTAGCTTTAGCTCTATCGTTTTTCTTGATTGTTTCTAGTTTTAAAATTATTAATTCCAGTACATATTATTTTAAATTTATAAATATGATTAACAACAAGTGTAATTTAATCAAACAATACTTTAATTAACAAAAATTATAGCTCCATTTTTCCCATTTCCATTCCATTAAGTGCATTTCTAAAATGTTAACTTGTTGACACAAGATGCTATATATCGTCCATGATTGATGTTGATACTGCATAATGTAAAAGATTCAACACTCATCATTGTTCTATAACAATGCGAGTATAATTTTTGTCTTTTAATATCACTTTTTTTTAAAAAACGGTTCAACAATCTGTTTGAAAACTATTGCAACGTGGTTCCAATTAGCGTTTTTGTTACCATTTTCAAAGGAGTTACTGGTTAACAAAATGCTTTAAATTAATATTTATTTTATTTTATCATATGAGAACATGATGTTTTTTTTTTTTTTAGTTTGAGGTTTTGGTATCTCAAAACACGTAGGCAACAAGAGAGAAAGAGAGAGACCGATAGAGAATCTCGTGATTGTTTCAAGTCGGTTGAAACTGATTAACAACTTAAAAGTAATTAATACAAATAATGATTTCAAAAAATAAGGTTTTAACATAATTTCCTGAAATTTGTGATAGTAGCTATTAATTTTTTAATTTCTTTTTAATTTTAGCTTTATTTTATTTCATTTTTATTTCTTTATGAAACACATATAAAGCAATGTGTTTTGCAACCTCAATAAAGGGCACTACTAACGTTCAATAATTCTTGTTTAGGATAAAAGTTATAAACAGAAATGCAGCATCATAGAAATAAAGATTTTGTTTCAAGTATTAATGCAAAATAACTCCAGAAAAGACTTATCAATACTTTTAATAATTATTTTTTTGTCATGAATGTAAAACTTAATTCCAAGCACCCAATCCATCTAATGGAATTGCGTTTCAGTAAATCTTTTACAAAGACGTGAGATAATAATTTTTCTTTCCATTAGTATTTATGTAAATTCGAGGCGATAACATGACTTATCCGATATAAATGCAAAACTACTTGTTTGCGATAGATTTAAGCAGTAATTTGTTTGAATAAATCTGAAATTGAATGAAATGCGATTATTGTTATCAGTCTTCATGACTCCAGGAAAACAAGATAGAAATTTCGCCTAATTAGCATGTTACAATCTTGTCTACGAATTAATTAGGAAGTTCGTTAAAGTTACAATTTAATTAAATACAATTCTTGCGATTCGCAGTTGATGAATGCCAGTTTAAATAAATAATTCATGGATAATCCATATTCCGTTTTCTATTAATGTTGACATATTTACAACCTGAATAGATTGCTTCGTTTTCAGTCCTTATAATATTTAACAAATATTCGCGATTTATTTTTTATTTCTAGATTTATTTATCAATTAAAAATTGCTCTATTAGATTTATATTTTTACTAAAATGCTGATGCAAATCTTTATAAATAATTAAATGTAATCAGAAATTAATTTTAATCGTGAAGAAT